>CAJQZM010029802.1:10874-26300 GCA_907164665.1 Colias nastes | reverse complement strand
CGCGTTCTTAAACTATAGAAATTCTCTGGCTTTATGCGCCCTCTTAATAGCTTTTTTTATGCGACGTAAAAGCATTCTGTCCTTGACCAGCGGAGTATAGTTTATAAATTCAGGCCAGACAGAATTAGTATCTACGACCTGACCCTAATTATAAGTTTATCCTTTGCAAATCGAACCTCGATCAGACGTCATTGCAACGTAGATCCTCTTCGCCTTAGTGTCTTCTATTTTAACTTCCTCAGGCTTCACATCTGGCTCCACAGCCTTGTCATCTGGCATCTTATCGACGGGTCCTTTGACCAGTTGGCTAGACTCGTAGAACTTTCGAGGGCCGTAGCCGAAGGGTCTTGCCGCTTTTAACTCCCGTTCAGCTTTGGTAAATCTGGGTTAGCGGAGAGAATCGTAAGAGTAGTAATAATTAGGTAAAAGATTTACGTGATAATGTAAACATTTCAATTGTGTTTTTATTTAAAGGATTTGGTATTTCCCAAAATGTTAATATTATATTTTTTGTAAGTGCACCTAATGTATTTGATCACGTTAACCTTACGTTAATAATGTAAGTACCTGTATACAGGTTTATTAAGTAAGTACCTTATAATAAATAAGTGTTATTACACTTATTTAAACAAACTTAGTTTTATACTTTTACCGAAATGAAAAGATACCTAGAAACATCAAAAATCACCACGAAAGCCTCCGTTAGTGGTCCATTAAACCTGTACAGTGTAACCTATCATTATTATTATGTGAAAGATAAATTGTAACTGTAAAATAATTGTCTCACTTGCTGGCTGACACCATTTTCATGGTTTTGGTAATTTTCTGAATGTTCTTAATAGATTTTAATCGCAGGGATACTTGTTTTAACTGAACCATGTTTTACGTTTCCTTATTTATACATTTTGAAGTTGCTAGTCATTATGACAATTTTAATGCCACATTACATTTATAGATTTTTAAATTTATAAAGATAAGAACTCCTTTTCTTAATATAAATGATATTATGAAAACGTTTAAGTGTGTATAGGCATTTTCGTGAAGTAGGTAATTTTCTTTTTTAGGGTTCCGTACCGAAGGGGTAAAGGGTAAAAAATAGGGTCCCCACTCCCCTATTACTGAGACTTCGTTGTCTGTCTGTCTGTCTCCAGGGTGTATCTATTAAACCGTGATAGCTAGAAAGCTGAAATTTTCACAAATGATGTATTTCCGTTGCCGCTATAACAACAAATACTAAAAATTAAAATAAATAATATATTAAGGGGGGTACCCCATAGTACGGAACCCTACGTGCATGAGTCCGACTCGCACATGGCCGGTTTCTTTATTTAATTAGGTACCTATATAAATGGATACCAATAGACCTATAGGTATAATATGACTTTGTTTTGTATGTTTTATTGCGGTTGTATATAGACTTTTCATAATATTATTGATATGTAATATTATTTACATTAAACAACGTAAGTATTATTTTATTCAAGTGAACAACAAGCAACACTGGCAAAAATTTCACTAGTGTTTGTTTATATCAATGTTTTCCCAAACCTCGCCACTAACATCATTATCTATAGTCACTACAATTACATATAAATTACCGTAACAGATACCGCTATTATATAAAAAACAGTCGAAACATAAGCCAAACAAGTTATTATGTTGCGTAATTTATTAGTATCGCGAATCCGAAGGTCGACTTCAGAGGCGAGATCAGTTTTGACGCCGCTCATTTATCGACCTCAGATAGCAATAAGATTTTTGTTATTGTTGATAGCATTGTTTTATGTAAGTACACGAGAAATAGGGAGGCTCTAATATATTATTATCGTATGCAAAGATCAACATGTAAATCAAATAATAAAAATTAGAACAATATACAGTACCTATACTGGCTTGATATTTAAATTATATAAAAGGTATGTTTTGATTTTCCTAACAGGCACTGCATGTAAGATCTTAAAATGTAGTAGGTAAGTACCTACATACTTAATGAATATGGTGCAAGAAATTATTAAGTTTACTTCACGACCCTTTACAGTTATTCTCGAAGTACCTAGTATATTACGTGATATTATGGAAGATACTGGAATAATTGAAAAGGTCTGTAAGTGATATCGGGAAACTGGTTAAAAGCGGTTCATTACATCATACCTAATACATAAGGTACCAACTTGTAATTATTATACATACTATCAATCAACCCTTTGTGAACAGTGTTAAAATACAGTGTAAACTCTATATAACGACACTCCATTTAACGTCAAACTCCGTATAACGTCAAGATTTCTCGACTTTGGTTGGTTTATATTGTTGTCTATACAATAATACACTCCATATAGCATCACGCTCACTCTAATTAACGACCACAATAAGACATTACCAATTACTAGGAAGTACTGACTAAGTTGCCGAAATCAATGAAAATGTAGTTGTGTACATTCTTTTTTACTGACATACCGAAGATTCTAAGAAATGCAGTCGTTTGTTTGTTGTGTGAATGAACTTACACATGTTCACCTCAACTACTTGGCTTTCGTTAGTTACACGTTATCATAATCTCTCAGTTGCCTACAAACCCTCAAACTGCAAGAATGGCGAGTAAAAGAAAATCTTTGTATGGACGAAAAAGTTTCATTAATACGTGCTATAGAAGCTAGTGAAAAAATTAGCGATGTTGGGAGACGGTTTGGATTTAGTCGTTCCACCGTGTCTACCGTGTGGAAAAATAAAGAAAAAATTCTGCATGCCGAAGAAGATGGACGATCTGCCAAAAAATTGAAGAAACCTCAATATGAAGACCTTGATCAAGCGATGATAACATGGTTTCATAGGCAATGTCAAAATAATATTCCTGTCTCGGGACCAATCATGCAATTTTCCCTTTCTTTCCATTTAACGACCACTCTCTATAACGTCGAAAAATGCACGGTCCCTTAAGTGACGTTATATAGAGTTTACACTGTATAATCATAATAATATGCAGTAGGTAGTTATATTCAAGAAGCAATTAATTGGAACTTTAAGTTTTCACACAATGAAAGTTAAGGATTGCTACTAACTGCAGTAAAGTTATTAAAATAAATGTACGAAATACCCTAGTGCAGAAGCCCAAATCCTTAATAAAGGAGTGCTCATTTTCTACACACATAAGTAAATAATCCACAGAAAAAAAAATATTTTTCTTTATTTACCATCGACCCTACAGAACTGTATGCATTATGATAATTTCACTCGAAATTTTCAGCTCTTACTCTTTTTCCATAAACTTATATTCCGTAATGGGTAGCTGTAAAAATTTACCATGGACTTCTAGTCAAACTAATTACAAAGAATATGATTAGCATTAGGTAACATTTTTTTACATAAATTCGACGACTTGTTGAATGTTGGTGCGAAAATAAGGAAAATATAAAACCTGATGCACCGATGTTAAAAATATCATTATGTTAAAATTGTAATAAAAATTATTATTCGTTACATTTTGGGAAACAACGGTAACCTTTATTTGTAGAAAAGTTTTATTATGTTTACAAAACAATATAAAGGATCTCGTCAATACAAAGTACATTTTGACATTACGGAATTAATGGATACGACCTTGTCGGTGCAAACTAATTATAATATTTATAAACACTTCTACAAGTTTGAGGCTGGAATAACATCGGTCAAGAACGAGTCGGTTGTGGACAATTTATTGTTCTTAATTTGTAAATAGGAGGGAAAGATCATAAAATATGAATAACATTTTTTTTCAGGCTGTTTCCATATTTCCTACATCCTTGACAAAAATGTAAACATTATCTACTTGCTACCTGCTTTCTGAATGAAAACTTAATTTAAAAATAAAGAGCCGCTATTACGCTTGAAATATCGTAATATTATGACAACTCTTACTTTATATTTATTAGCTGTATATATGGATGTTGACCACGTATGTGAGCTGTATTTACGTAGTAACTATTTAATTATCTGTGGCTACATGCTCCAGTGACGTCACCACATCGTCACGACAGATCTACGTCGCAAATAATACTAAATACATAATAATATGTATCTCGAAAATATATTATTTATAATTATAATAATATACTATGTATTTAACTAAATGTTTAATATATGATAGAGCTTTTAAGCCCAGAACTTGCTTATTTGAAACAGTTCCGTTTGAACTCTACATTTTTAATTACTTTTCTAAGTTACTTTTACTAAAATCTGCCAAACTGCTAACAATTATAATCATAATAATTGTAGATAAGTATATCAAAGTTTTATAACAAGTATTTAGACGCAGAACCCCATAAAAAGGGTCAATTTACTGACGACCATGAATAGCTGTTATAATTCATCAATAGCCTATTTGTTATAAGACGCAATTTCAATTTCAATATCGGCGCCATAGTGACAGTTTACTGTCGCGTTCCGTACGGTGAGTGAGGGGTCCGGAGGCCCACATCCCTTCCCATCCCCTACCCATCCTCTCCTTCCCTATCCTCATTCCCTCCCATCCTCGCCCCTTCTACCTAACTCCTTCCAAATCCCTTTGAGGACAGCAACACATCCACTTCCCAGTGGAGTGGATGCTTATGGGCGGCGTGTATCGCTTAACACCAGGCGACGCGTCTGCTCGTTTGCTATCCTATAGCATAAAAAAAAAAAAAAAAAAAAACCGAATATTGCATCGGCTATCATTGTACTACATACATACACTTTATATATTAAAAAGAACATTAATCACGAACTTTAGCTTACATATTTTTCTAGCGTCCAAAAAGATATAAATCTATGTAACTATTACCACCTTAAACTTACAATAAATCTAAGTAACTAGATGTAAAACGACGAGAAATTATGTTACAAGAAAAAAAAATGATTTTTTAATGTATGATTACATATTGTTATAATTAGTAATATATTGTAATCAGGCTGGATGGCATGGTTATAGGTTTTAAATTTTAAGTACCAGAACATGGGCAGGTTTTAGTGAAAGCAAAAAGTAATCTTAATTTCTTTGGGACGAATTTAAATAGTCCTTTCACCAAAGATAAGATCGAAAATAATAACCCAAAAATATGTATTATGTATGATTGTAGGATATAATTATTACAGCTTCAATAAAAAATACGAGAAATCTTCTTCCTTGGTATCTAACTGGTGTGAATATTTAAGATGAAAATTATATTCTTCCATACTATAACAAAACTATAAAAAAAAAAAATCAAAAGCAAGTCAAAATTGAATCCATCATAAACTCTACATTTCTTCACAAGAAGCTTGACCGACATCCTGAATTTAAAATGTATTATGAATCTACTTTTTTAACACAGCATAGAAGAGTGCCCTGGGTGCCAGTGATTATAATATTACACTGTTATAATATAACATTATATAATACTTATTTAAATAATATCCAAAAGTTATACAAAAGAAAGCGATCTTTAATAATAAATCGAATCGGTAGAAATCTATAATAGCAAAAATCACAAATAATAGTAATTATAGCAATGATCTTATTTGGACAGTATGAATAATAATTATATTCTCCACATAAACTTATATTAAACACCGATATTCAAAATATTTTTCTCCATACAAGATAGTCGTATCGATACAAAATTGTGAGTTAAAGTTTACAAACACAGGGGTTAGCTTGTGACGTCATCCGGCGCGATAAAAGCGGCGCACGCGCTGCTGTTTCGTTTCTATTGCGACCGCGCCTCTTGCTGTGGTGGTGCTCGCGACGCTCTGACAAGACCGCCAGACAACCAGACGACCAGACGACCAGACGATCGGACCACCAGACCAGCAGACAGGCATGGACATCCAACAGGAGACGCTGTCATCCTCCCCACCTGATAAGGTACGGCTGGTGCAATTTGCGAAATTCTGTATTGTTTTTTTTTTGGCAAAATTTATCGTGTTTTCTATTTTTTTTTTGGTAAATTATATTGAATGAAAATGTTGTGTTAAAACTTACAATGTAAACAAATTATTTAGTTTTCTATTGTTTCTAAGTTTTATTAAACTAAGCTCGTTTTATAAAGTAAACATAATATTTTCGTAAACATAAATTCTTAATAAATGTATTTTTCTGTATACAGATGTATATCTCGCTGTAAAAAAGTGTGAAATCTTTATAAATTAATGTAATAATGTCTATTGTGCGATTGTTATATAAGTTTCCAGAACTTAATGCATTTAAATAAACATTTAAAATGCGCAAACAGAAACTCAACTAAACAGGTGTTATACTTCAAAGCCTACAATATAAAAAGTAAATTCTATTTTACAAATGAAATAATGTAGAAATTGTATATGTAGTGGGGTGATACCAAATCTAACTACAACATCTATATACGAAACCAATGAGTAATCAATACTGTAATTTAATAGCTCTATTTAATGTCATACTCAAGACATTTTTTCTGAAGTAGTGGAACGCGGAAAACGTTCGAGCAAAAACTTAATGTAAACTCGTTAACTAGAGGAAGTAAATAAACAATTTAATACTATATACAGGCAAACAGTAATAATATGCAAGGAAAATACCTAATAGCATGTTATTCTTCATTTTTTGTGTAAAAACTTTTAAGTAAATTGTTATTGTACCGCTATCGCCGTTTTTGATTACCCAAAACTTCGCATGTAAACACGTATATTTAAAACATCTGTTATGTAACAGTACCGATTAAACATATTACAGAAGCTTTATCTAGTGTTTTCCAAAAAGCTTCAATAAATAATAATACTATACGTTCCATTCAAAAGATTGTTTGGTACCTACATAATATAATGATGTCGCGTTGTGTCGTAATTACAACTATTTGTTTGAATTTTTACTTCTTATTCTGTTTTAAATTATACTTTTTTATGCGAGCTATAATTTTCCATGATAACTGTAATTACCGACTTAAGTGTATTAGTATCTCCTTAAATACGCAGTTGCCTGCAAGTGAGGATGCCGTAAAATATGGCCCTTGCTTTAAATAGATTGTAAATTATATTAGAGACTCATGAACACACAATAATAACGTTTAAAAAAACATTGCTTAATTTATTTTAGTGGTCAATTCGCTATAAAAAGCTTGAAAATTTCAATAATAAAAATGAAAAGATAATAAACAGTCATATCTCTAGTAAATTCTAAAATTATAATATGTATTATCCATCGTAAAAGCTTATCAAGGATTAAGTGTTGAGAAAAATACAACAATAGACCCTACAATCTACATGTATCCCTTTCATTATTATTAATTATTTATAATCTCTAGAATGAGTTGAACATGTATTTGCATACAAGATGATACCATGTAGTAACTAATTTCGCGAGATAAAATATATATATAAAAAATAATTAATTGTTTAAAGTGGATTTGGCAAAGATAAATGAAATGTAGGTATGGATGCCATAATATTCGTAGTAGCATATTCATTAGTACGTTTTTCCAGAACTTATAATTCTAAAAGTATTAAAAAATAAAGCAATTGCAAATGAAACGAATAACAAAATCTTTCAGTACCACCCTATTGTATTGTTGCGCATACCAACAAGCACCAATAATTACGATCGTGGCGTCATAGCCGGCACGCTTGGTTTCGTACTTAATTATTATCTGTGATCTTACTTATCGTTGGTCACATCGAAGTACAGCGTAACACTCGCAAGGAAATCAACATATTAGGAGAAAGTACCAGAACATGAGCAATACGGCTGACATTATACATCATTTCGTATCACATGTCAAAGAGCAGAGGCTATCAGCAGACACTAAAACCGAGCACTCCCCACTCGGAATATCTTCCAAACATTCAATGGAACGATCGCCTTATCGACATCGCAATTCGATCGATGTATATAAATACATTGACCCTAATTTTGACATGAGTTGATAAAACTAAATATATGTGAATAATTTAGATATTCATTGGTGACTGATTTGTTCAATTGAGACCACAATTGTCTCGTTATAGATCATTGCGGAAAATGTAAACATGAATTTGTTTTTAAAACTTAGTTCCTTACTTTCATCACGAACCTTACTTAACTTACTTATCAAAAAGATTCCCTTACACTTTATATCCTCCCTCTATCTTACTTCCTTATACCAGACAAAAGTATTTTCTTTCCAGCCAAAGCTAATTCATGGGGGTAACTACATAGCCGAGGGTCGTGACTCCAGCAAGTCTACGTGGCTGCTATTCGCCCCGGGGACAAGGGACGAAGCTGGTTCCTTAGCCAGGTTCTTGAGCGTCTTCTCCAGACATGGAGTCAACCTTAGCCACATCGAATCTCGATCTTCCGCCAGAAGGCCAGGCTATGAATTCATGGTGGAGTGTTTGCACGGTTCTGGAGATTTTGGAGCCGCTCTTGAGGAACTGAAGAAAGATACTGGCTATTTAAATATTATTTCCAGAAATTATAAAGACAATAGAGGTAAGACACCATCAGCTTTCTCAATATATACCTTCTTTAGAAAATCATCAATCTCAACTCTATTCACGAACGCATATTTTATTACTTACAGCTGCGGTACCATGGTTCCCACGTCGAATTCGTGATCTGGACAGGTTCGCAAACCAGATCCTCTCATACGGTTCTGAGCTCGACTCCGATCACCCAGGCTTCACGGACGCAGTGTACCGCGCCAGGAGGAAATACTTCGCAGACATCGCTTACAACTATAAGTACGGACAACCCCTACCACGGGTTGATTACACGAAAGATGAGATAGCCACTTGGGGAGTCGTGTTCAGGAAGCTGACAGAGCTGTACCCCACTCATGCTTGCAAAGAACATAATCACGTCTTCCCACTCCTCATTGAGAACTGTGGATACAGAGAGGACAATATTCCTCAACTTGAAGATGTTTCTAATTTCCTGAAAGGTAAATTGATGTCACGAAATAACTTAATAAATTGTTCCAATTTTTTTAAATCTACATTAGCAGTATTTTCTTCCATATAGTTTCGAAAATGAACCCCATTTCTTCTCTCCTCAGACTGCACAGGCTTCACGCTCCGGCCGGTGGCCGGTCTGCTCTCCTCCCGCGACTTCCTCGCTGGGCTGGCGTTCCGCGTTTTCCACAGCACGCAGTACATCCGCCACCACTCCCGCCCCCTCTACACCCCGGAGCCAGACGTCTGCCACGAGCTGCTGGGCCACGCGCCGCTGTTCGCTGACCCTGCGTTCGCGCAGTTCTCGCAGGAAATCGGCCTCGCTTCCTTGGGAGCGCCTGATGATTATATCGAGAAACTTGCCACGGTATGAAATAGTTTGAATAAAAGCAAATCAAATTAAACGAAAAAGTGATGGATGAAAGCGATGATTTCTAGTGATATTAATTATTGTACATAAATATTTTTTAAACAAAAATGACAAATTAGTGCTCTCAGTTATCACAACCGTTTAACTGAATTTGCGGGATATTAATCTAGCGTTCTGTTTAAATTTACAGTGTTTCTGGTTCACGGTGGAGTATGGTATCTGTCGGCAAGACGGCCAGCTGAAAGCCTACGGAGCCGGCCTACTGTCCTCGTTTGGAGAACTCGAGTACTGTTTATCTGACAAGCCAGAATTGAAGGAGTTCGATCCTGAAATAACTGGTGATCAGAAGTATCCCATCACCGAGTACCAACCCATCTACTTCGTGGCGAACAGCTTCGAAAGTGCTAAAGACAAGATGATGTAAGTTTCTATATTTTCAACAAAAGAAATATTTCAAATTAGAAAGTAATCTACGACACACCCTTACACCTTTAATTGTATTTGCAGTTTTTAATGTTTCAGTTTCTTCGTAGAAAACTGTACCAAGTTTAGTATTTTGATTATTTAAAAACTGCAACTTATAATGAAGTCTTTAAGCGTATGATGAATAGAAAGAGAACAAAATGTATAATTGTAAATATGAATTTTCCAGCAAATTTTCCCAAACGATACCCCGTGACTTCAGCGTGCGCTACAACCCGTACACGCAGAGTATTGACATCCTCGACTCGCAGAAGCAGATGAGGGACCTCCTCCGACAGGTGCACCAGGAGATGAACCTGCTCCTCAATACTATGGAAAAACTATAGATCTATTCATTGCATATAAGTTAAAGGTTCTGATTTATTTTCTGAAGAGTACGTTAAGAATTTCATTAGGTACTTATCAGAGCAAATGTATCAGAATCATTACAAATTATAGTATTAGGCAAAAAATGTTAAAAAACTAAAAAATTACATAAGCATTTATAATAGAAGAATTATATAAGATTATAAGTTAAGTGTTATTGACTAGAGCAAGTTTTACTGACCAAAATAATTTCGATTTAATAACTAGATTGTTTTTTAAGGGCCGATTTTTCAATCCTTGGTTAAAATTTATCCGTCCAATAAAGTATTACACGAACATTTTAAAATGTCACCTGTAAACTGTCATATACGGACAATTAGAATACATTTTTGAAATGGTAGTTTAATACGTTATTCGATGAATAAGTTGTAACCAAGGATTGAAAAATCAGCCCTAAATATAATATAGTTTTAAGATAAGATTTTTTATCTTGTATGAGTATTACAATTTTTGTACGTACTGTTTGTGAGAAGCATAATAATATCATACACGAATAGTAATCTAATAATAACAAGAATGTATCCTAAAATATTATATTTTATCTGTGATCTAAGCCATTTTTAAAAAACGAATTGTATTATAAGCCACATGTATATAAATAATTATTAATTGATTAATAAATAATTTAACTTTATTTCATAATTTTATTCCCTTTTACTCCAAAACTTGAAGTATGATTCTGATTTTTCTTAGATATTTCTTTAAAATTAGTTCGAAACTTAATTTAAGCGTTTATTTCGACTGTTGTCTAGACTTTCTGGGAAAGTAGAGATAGCATCACAATCAATACTTTCAATTACAACAAATTTTCTTCTCCTACATGAAAACACACCCACACTTACACACACACAACTTTAAAGTTTAACACTTTCAAAGATGATGAAATAAAACAAGAGTAATAACCAACATAGTATAATTAATAATTTGTACAGAATAAACTAAGTACCTAGTACTTATTAGCTACTAATTTACCAAAATGACAAGATGACGGGTCTAAGTCTTAAATAGAGTTGAATTTACAATAATTCATCATTAATATATTATATTAACTAACATTTATAGATTATTTACAATACTGAACAAATATATTAGCGAGATATAAGCCAAGTAATTGACATTAATTTATAATTATATTGAAAAAAACTATTTAACATATAAATTAACCTGACTATGAACCTTTATTTTAAACCGGTCGTGGTACATACTGTAAGAAAGCATTAATGCATAAAGGGAAATTTGTGATGTGCGGTTTTAATTGAATGAAAGCATTTAAGATGCGTTTTTAAGCTATTGCATAGCTTTTATCTCAGACTTTGAGCGCGGCGACCGAATGTAAAAATTCCGTAACGAAAAAACCTAACACCCCCCTACCACTCCAACCGGCACAGCGCAGCTGCAGCGGTGAGATGCTATGCAATAGCTTCCTCGAGTGCCACACGTATTTTTTTAACATAACGTTTTAGGAATCTATAGAATTCGATAATTTAATGGAAAATGACAGTTTAAATAAACTTTTAAAAGCCAATGACTTTAAAATGCACGTGTGTAGAACTGTATCTATAAGTATAGGTACGTAATATTAACGTTATGCATTGTTTAACAATATTCAAATATCATTAACAATTATTATTATTGCATCCTTTTCTTCTTTATAAATTGGCTCTTTATTGTTTCACAAAAACAAAGTTTGGCAGCCTTGCGTTATTTAAACGGATATTACTTAGTAATTACATCAAAGTAGGTAATTATTAATTGCGATATTCAAGTCTAAATTGCGGTAAAAGTTATTTTACTATCTGCTAGTAAATTTAAAGATATATATATATTTATGTACATTGCAATATGTTTACTCAATACAAGCGAAGCGTTACGTAATATACTCGATTTTTAACTTATATAGAAACTACATCATTATATATAGGTATTATTTAATTACACATTCAAAACGATGTTAATCTACTCGTAATTTGGCACTATTTATTGTTATCATATAAACGCTTGTCCGTAGAATACATTTTCCCAAAGTAACCTTTAAGTCGTATTTCTGCAGTTAAGTATAATTAAATGCAAAAGCGAAGCATTAAATTATTGAAATATTAAAATCGTGTTTCACAACCGATCTAAAAACAATTTTCTGAGTAATATATTGTACGGACAACCCATGATTATTTATTAATGTTACTTGTTTAATTATAACACGCAATGTACTGTAACTTGGCGAGTAAGTATTTATAAATTAGACGTAAAATATATTCGAAGGAACGTATCACAGTTACTTATAATAAATAAATAAATAAACCTTTTTACAATAATATTGAATATAAAACTAAATAGGGGTCTATATTATTTTTACAATTCTACTTATCTTTAATATATATATAAATCTCGTGTCACAATGTTTGTCCTCAATGGACTCCTAAACCACTTAACCGATTATAATAAAATTCGCACACCATGTGCAGTTCGATCCAACTTGAGAGATAGGATAGTTTTTATGAAAAAAAAACGTAAACATGTAGGTACCACGGGCGAAGCCGGGGCGAACCGCTAGTTTAATATTAATTATAATGTTCGGGTATCCGACTGTTCAAAAAGTGATTTAATTGGATTATATTTGAACCTTATATGTAAAATTATTTAATCGGTGTTTCGTCTCTATCGTTTGATAAAGCTTCACGGAGTCAAACAGCGACTAAACAGTGATTAGTTAAATAGGTAATGAATACATACCCTTACAATAGCAAGGGTTTTGTGTCGTAACAGTGTATCTTCATAAGAATTGAATTCTACATAAAGCTGGGTCTGAGGGGTGCTACAAGCTGGGAGTTGCGTGGGGACGGGGGGGCTGGCCTATGCTTCACTCTGCATGCAGTGGATGGAAGAGTCTTCTGACAACTCATCCATAGAAGAATCCGTGAACGAAGTTCCATCTGAAATGAGAAACCGATCATTTATGTATGTGACAAAACAAAGGAGATCCATTTTTTTAATTTTTATAGATATAAAATGAAAAAATACATTTTTATCTTTATAATTTACTGAAATGGAATTATATGTTTGTAATATAAAAATAACTGGATTATAAATGGTAATTGAAACGCAATTTTTATAATAATTGTTGTCCGCGTGTAGCCTGTATGTAGCTTGTTCTGAGTAATCAAAAGGGTTAGGACCAGACTTTCACTTTACTGATGTTTTAATTCTACCTTTAAACTGTTTGATTTATTATAGAACATTCATAACGTTCATTTATTTTAGACAGGCTCAAAATAGGTTTTCACAAAACCAACGCAACCTTGTAGATATAGAGCTGACCTCTAGAATACAATTACACTAATTCTTTTATCTGCAAACTGTAAAGAATTATTAGAGAACTCACCTATCGGCACAAAAGGAGGTTTGTTCTGGAAAGAGTACGTGAGGTGCAGGTTGATGGGCCGACCAAACCCCACCGGGTCGCTCTCCCGCGACATCACTGCGGACAACATAACCAGTTCACTGACAAATTACACATGACATCGCTATAGGAACATCGCAGTGCAGTTACATCATTTGCAGGTGCAGCAGAGAAACGTGTTCCACTGACCTTGATTCTGTTTCCCTTTCCCGGTGTGCTGGTGTTTCTTCTGTCGCGCCCGGCTGTTCTGGAACCAGACTTGTGTGACCCTCTTGCTGAGGCCGGTGACCTGGGCGATGCGCTCCAGGTCCTGCCCGTCGGGGTTTGAGTCCAGCTGGAAGTTCGCCTGCAGCACTTGCAGCTGCTCCTCCGTGAACGTGGTGCGGACCCGTTTCGCCTTACTCTTGTGATAGCCCTCCGAGTCGCAACCATCTGTAATCGAGATTTTACAACATAATACACCTAAATTTAATTTTATATCATTAATTCATTTATCATTAGTCGCGTATTTATATAAGATATATTAAGCTAGAAATATAAATCTCTACTATCCAGCATAACTATACAATATATTTGAATCAGACAACAACTATTAGGAGGAATACCATTTTAAACGGAATCACATATTTATTTACTACTATGTTGACGTTGAAGTGGACTCTTACCATCTGAAGAGATGGAGCCGCCGTCGAGCGTCTCCAAGTAGTGCGGCTTGCAGAGCACGCGGTCCTCGTGCAGCGCGAACTGCTCGCCCGTGGACAGCTGGCGGCCGCACGCGTCGCACGCGAAGCACGCCAGGTGGTAAACCTGCTCGCGCGCCTTGCGCACCCAGTCCGACGACGAGATGCCGCGGCAGCACTTCGAGCACTTCGCGCCGAAGCTCCTGCAACAAACAGCCTTTGACGATCCTGTTCATACGCAGCGATTAATACTGAAATATCACGCACGCCGATGATTAATGGTGCACCCAGCGATCATCGTTTGGAGAGATGATTGCATTTAATAATTACATTTGGGTAACTGCAAGCGATCATGCAATCCAGGCAGGTGATACTCGTATGTCTGAGCCCAATTGAGACTGTTTTGCAACACAATCGCGTACCAAAACAGATCTGTTATGTAAAGCTAGACTTCATGACGCGTATCAGAGCTGGATTGCTATTGTGTCTATCAGTGCCGCTCACAATGTTTTGACGTCCTGCAAAATGTCCGACTATTTTGTCTGACTATAACTGCAAGTTACATCACATGTTAAAGACGTATATAAATAAATGATTGTGGCCGGAGACATTATATCAAACTTATGAATAAAATAATCAATCGCAAAGCACAATATTATGAGCATCATGTCTTTGGCTCCAGACATAAATTCGCATAGCAATATAACACTTTAGTGTAATTCCATCACATTCAATGGAATGTAGAACATAAATACTGATTACATGTAGAAATGTTATAGTACATAATTAAGAAGAATACCTAAGTTAGGAATAGCATTTCTTCTGTTAAATCTAGATTAATACATTAATAACAAACTATACTTATTTAACCAAATTACACCTCGAAAATATCCCAATCTTCGAGTTCTATCGACAGTGGTACCTACTGGACTTCGAGTTTCGTTATTTCATGTATTATCACCTGTAAAGCTATTATAATGTCTCCTAAAAAGGTATATTACATATTACTTTTAAAAACAAATTAACAAACGACTTACAATAAAGGCTTGTTACAAGTGAGTTATAATTTCATTTTAATCTCGTATCTTTTTGGTTTATGTTGCTCTACATAATATAATAAATAATTTCGATAAAAAAGCCGATTTGCGTAACATAAGTTTGTCGCAGCCTGTTTATTCAAGTGCGCCGCTCTGAGGGTCGGCGGGCGGCGGGCCGCGGGCGGCGGGCGGCGGGCCGTT
>CAJQZM010029802.1:0-10474 GCA_907164665.1 Colias nastes | reverse complement strand
GGCCGCGTCGGCGGGCGTGTGTCAACATACAGACAGAACTACGTTTCTATAATTGTAAGGTTTAACGAGAGCGCTCTGAGCTCGCGTGACCCTCCGCAGGTGAGCCTCCACTGACATTATATGTCGGAAATAAATAAGCTCTAAGGGGTATCTAAATTATTTTAATTAATTTCTCTAAAGTATTGCGTACCGTGGACGCGGTTAATGTCAATACATGGCACAAACGCAATCGTCCCATAATGATAGCTGCTAATCGATGCATCTGATCTAATAATGTAGCCGGCCCGATAAATTACATGCAAGTTTTAATTTATTTCAAGTTGTTTATTTCATTATTATGTTATATCCACTCGTACACGTATCGCGTATGAATATGATTATAGTAATATGTATTATGTTTGCATAAATACAGTGCCTCTTCATGGTACATTATTTGGAAGAATATAGTAATGTTTTTTTACAATTTGCGATCTTTATTATATTAGTGTTATTATTTTAGTATATACAATTTTTCAAGAAATGACTATTCAATTTGATGTCGTCGTACATAAAATTCAACATTTATAACGTTACGCACCTTTGTTGAACATAGTAAAACGTACCTATAATATCGCGCCTAGTTTATCCAGAGCAGACACTATCAACCAGGCGACGCTATCAAACCCGTTCCTGGGTGCTTTCAATGACATTTGTTGAAAATAAAATAATTGCATTTGTGCCTGTTTTATCGTAATATAAAATAAGGAAAAGTAAAGTTTAATGGTGCGTGGAAAAAACAATGCTAATTGACACCCTTCATGATTAAGGTCGCATTCAACTTACAGACGCCGCGCCCGTCGCGGTGGTTAGAAGAGTACTTTCGATCAATAAATAAAGATGTCATTAATTGAACTATTCGTGATTATAATAATTGTTTTTCCTAGAAAACGAGTATACATTACACACAAACAATATATTTGTATAATTGACGGATGACAATTACCACGAAACAGGCGAAGCAAACGGGAGCGCACGACATGGCACGACTTATGAATGGAATAAAAACATTATATCTAATAATTATATCCAGTGCATTGTAAATTTACGATTACAAGTAACACAAGAACAAACCCATTACCCGGTAGTAACGTACACAGTACACAGCATATCAAAACACGGTCGTTGCTATTTAACAGCGTAAAAAGTTCAACACTTGTAACAAAAAGTTATCGAGGTACGAATCAATGTCCAAACCTAAGGCTGTAAAGGGCGAAACACTAAACTATAGTGCTAATAAAATGTAATAAGGTGCTACTATTACATGCGTATGCGTATTGCGCCACAAGGTGTAGTGTTTCTATTGATTAATGACATTGTTCTGCCGTCCGACCTATAACGACATTAATATTTATAGCTCCTGCAAAGGATCCCGCCGGAACTATTTAATTACACGTATTTATCTCTATATTGACATGCTAAACGTTTTTATTTTACAATTAATTCCTTGAATCTATATTAGAACTTGCCGTCTGCTAAACGCTAGCGACCTTGCCGCGCTTCCTTTGAAAGCTATTCAATATAAGTAAATTGCTATTTTTGTATTTTCAATCTTTTATGAGTAAACCACTGATTTCATCTTCTACTTTTTCCGAGATGACCGTTAGAGAAAAAATATCTTTTTTAAATGTTACTTGCCGCACCATAAAATTGAAATTGAATTCCCATATTGTGTAGTTTAAAGAGTTAATGTTTAGTCTTTTAATGCAAAGGTTTTTTATCAATGTCAATATCACTGTAGCTGTTTAAGGAAAATATTTAAAATTGTTAAATATTAGTAGATGTTAATAGTAAGTAATACTTTGTAATGTTGCTTTTTAGTGGAAATACGCTCTACATATTTTTGCTATTTAGAAAACGAAACTATTTCATCAATACTTAAACTAAATTACCACCGGTTTCAACACAATACGGATGTAGGATATTATATAGTTTATTTGAAAACTTTATATCCTATAGTATATTTTTCTAAAATGATATATTTTTTATTCTCTGCGTTTGATGAATCAAAGTGAACCAAACACGATGCGGATAAGTGACATTAAGGGACCTCAGATATCAAACATTTCATTAAGAAATATTTGACAACCGAATGGAACCCTCGCATGCAGATTTCCGCACTCAGAGAGGCCGGTGAGTGCAGACTGCAGAGTGCACTTTGAGAGCGCGTCTCGTGACGCGGCAGTCGCTCCACACTTGTTATCGCCTCATTACCATTTCGCGAAGCTTAATATTTAATTAATTAAATAAACGCGTGCAACACTCCATTACGACGGTATCATATCGGCCGTTTCGAAACTTTTTGCTCTCAGAAGCCGCCCGCTATCGGCCCGATATGAACGACTTATTTTTATCGTCTCCGCTTTTATACAAACAAAACACAGCAACACACACAAGAACAAACGTAAATAACTCAGCCTTACTTGATGCAATTTATGCCTAATCTTAAGAATTAATTCGAAAAAACCGTAGCGGCGCGCACTCCGCTCGATACACCATACCGTGACATAATAATTGTTATTTTTGTTATGACTCAACGATTATTACTTGTTTTCAAACATTTCTTCATATCAAATTCAGCGTTTTTATGCTGTTGTGTTTTATGGTACAAGGAAATGTAATGTTACTTTGACTTGAAGATTCGTGTGCCTAAATTGCATTACGATTAAGTAAATGTTTATTTTTTTCATCTTCTTTTTTAAGTCACTCTAATAAAGGCATTAAAATAAACATATTGAATTATCTATACGATAATAAATATTCACTTATCTTATTAAATGATCTACGAATTAACAACAATATGTAAATGCTATAAATAAATGGAATTTTATTGGCATTGTTTCTTGTTGTTTAAACAAATTAATTAAATAAGTAATACATTTAACGGTACGTACAATTAATATATAAAGATAACTTTAATTAGTCGTTTGGGTCTCAATATTAACTCATTCCACAAATCCTAAAAAAATTACGAACAACTATTTAAAATACTGATAAAAGGGGATGAAATGTCCTCAAATCCATAGAGTATAGACGAACACAAGACGGATGGGTGTAATCCACAAGCAGATAGACCATAGTACGACGAGTCCATACTCCATAGTAGGATGGGAGCCGCAAATCGCGTGGAGCCCGTTTATTAATTGGCTATACATTATCGGCGTTATCCATAACGATGTTTCACGAGTACATTTGCATTTCAAAAAGTGTTGGCGGACGCTCCGAGCTACCGTTATCATGCTTATTAACATTTTGTCGCCGGCAATATCAATTAAAGGTCTCGCATAGTAATTAACACAGTGACAGATTAACAAGTTTTTACACTCTGCCGTAATGAAGACGTCGCTTAGACGTGGCTACTGGTGGTCTAGCGCCGCCCCACTGGCCACTTCTAATGGAGATTGTGTGATTTTTAAGATAATATTGTTTAATAGAGTCTTTGGGTGACAAAATAAAAAAAGTAAGATATAATGTGGTTGTCCTGCTGAATAAATGTATATTTTATTATTGAGGGAACTAGACCCTTGTCAAGAACTACTTAGATGTTTTATACTTACTCTAATATTTTATGTATTTATGGTTGGGTTGAGAATGGTAAATTGTTAAAGTTTATGATAACTTTTGTGCGAATACATATTGCATGATGCGTACCGAAATAATTAATATCTATATATTTTTGAGTTTCGCTTTATTTGCTGACCGTACCAGTTTTTCGAAAAGCTGTATATCTATTGTTTTGATCAAGAAGTATAACATGAGAATGCGTGTAGGCGAAGCGATCGCATGCGCTATCGCGATGCGCACTGCAACGGACGGATGCAAAAAGTGCAATCACAGCTCGTAGATGTGTGTAGCAATTATTAGAAAATAATTATGACTTTGTTTACGTTGTTATTCTCTCGCGCGAGCTCTACAACACAATAACGTGTGAATCCTCATACATCCTGCTCGTTATTGTAACAGATATTTGCGTGGCTGTCTAAACGTTCTGAACTCTATAAATAAATGATATAAACGCGGTAACTGCCTCTTTTTTACGCGTCGATCCGAAATAACCTTTGTATTTCTTGAACGATAACGTCGCTCGCTCAGTGTGATACGAAAGTTTATAAGCTTTAGACAGAACGGTATTATACTTTATTTATAGAAATACCTTATTTCTTTTTATTTGGCATTTTTAATATCGAGCCGTATTCTTACAAAATTCTCCCCTGTTTAATTTTGGGCTAATTCCTGGTCAACCACCGTTCAGACTGTAAAATTCCTATCTCGCATCAAGTGAAATAACTATTAAAAAACATATGTTTCAATGATTTTTTTGTCTCAAATTTAATTTAATTTTAATAATACAACATTCCAATATGCTTTTAGAATTCCGTGAGTCACACGAGGACAGAGTAAGCGCGGCTCAAAGGCAACAGGTGCGTGAGAATCAGTCCCATAAAAAAGAATCTATGTCCCGATCGGTTATTGAAAAATCTCAGCTCGAGTGTGGCACAACAAAGCGATGACGGCAATGCCGGTAAAAAATACCCAACCGTGACTTGCAACACTGGACTTTTCATTTGTCATTTATTTTGATTGTGATAAGTCGACGTGGAACCATATATTTCAATCGGATGGATATGTGAGGAATGGCGGGACCACCTGGACTCCGAAAGGGTTGGCTGTGGACGGTGTTATTTGTGAAACTGGGTTATAGCCTATAGGTAAAGAAGATAGTAGTTAGCACACTTAAGATGGTACTTCTTGTTATAGCTTTATAAATCCCATGTCCCTTTAATCGATACATTTTAAATTTGATATTTATAACTTTTAATTTTGTATGGTATATCGAACTCAGAAGCCCTATATAAGTTTCTACACCAACTGTACCTACATTCGCTGACCGCCGAATAAGGAATAACATTTGATCATCACACATCCGTGATCCCATAAGTCGGTTATATCGTCATGTTGTATGCGTTTCGTGCTACAATATTATGAAAGTAAACACTCGATGATAACTGTTATATAGTTTAAAAATACATACTTAAATGCTTAAATTTATTATCCGGTAGAAATAAAATAGTATCAGAATTTTATAGCAATGTTATGCGTATAAGTTGTGTTTATTTAAGTTACAGTATATTTTGTTACAGTAACATTCACATTATTCTAATTTAAACTATTATTTATAAAAGTACATTAATCATTAAGGCTTTACTTATAATGATGTGTTTGTTAAACTATTAACTTGTTTACAAAACATTTTTTCAAAAGCTAATATATTATAGTGAAATACATAATTTTGTTCCCTGACAAGGACCTGATATTATAACACGATCGAATATGACACAAAATGCCACGAAGTTGCAATTTATTAGTTCAAAGCATTATTTATATTCGCACTGCCTTTAGAATACAATAATGGCATATTACACTAATTAATACTATGTAATATGGTTTAGAAACTGCTTTCCAAATGAGTAAATAAATTATTACTAATTATTTCCTTAACGAAATTAAATAGTCACCAAAAAATGAGATATAAACTTTTTGATACAATAATTACCTACATATTTGCAAAATATCGTTTCACATAAGTCCTTTGAGTAGAGCCCTTTTTTAAAATAACATTTTTAGATACTGTCTATGTATTTTCCATTTTTCTGAAGCCTTAGGTACAATTCCTTGGATAGTTTAACATTTTAAAACTACGCAATACCATCCACTGAACTGTTAGCAAACGTCTGTTTATCGCAATATTTGTTTAAGTGGTTTTCGGCACTTTAAAGCGCTCTGCTGTAGCGAGCGTGGCGGAGCGGCCGCAACAGAGCGGCGGAGTGGCGGAGTGGCGGAGTGGCGAGAGCCGTCGGCTGTAATCAGCGGGTCACGAGGTGTCACTGCTTGACGGGTGACATCGAGTGTCCAATATTCAAACTATTTTTACACCACGTAATTGCGTATTGAATATTGATACTCTGTCAGATTCCATTAGTCGGTTCGATTTGCTTTGTAGTTCTCCGTAGCTGTGTTTTTTGTAAACGTAGGTATATTATGTTGTAAATGTTTATTTATGTATATTTAGAGAATTAAAATTGACTTTTTCGGCATTTGCCTAGCGGGTTATTTTATAATTGGAATATTTGTTTTAACAATTTTGTACTCGTTAGTCAATTTACTGTTTTTACTTTTTTGTTTGCTTGTGTTCGTTAGTTAAATTAAATAGGTAAGTGATAACAGAATTTGTATTCTACGTTGTAATAATAGCGCGAAAAAGTAAGTAAGTAATATCCACTAAAGGTAAATTATTTTAAGAATTACAATAATTAGATAATTGTCGCTATAAAAGGAAGACGCCGATAAAATAGCTCGCATAACACAATGGTTAACGAAGGAAGACAGTAGACTAATTCAAATAACTAACACTACAACAGCCGTTTTTGAAATTAATTAAAAGCAATGTAAACCTGCAATAATATTCCATTTAATTAACAATAAAATACTGCATATCCTGAATGTTGCCATAGTAAGGGATCGTTAAAATCGAACGCGTCACCGTTAAATAATGTTTATGTTGGCAACACAACGAGCGGTATTGCCAGTAAATCGAAGTTGCCGCCGGCGACCACCTTAATTGCTATTGTTGATGTATCATATGTTTATTGTTTATTTAACGCACCTTTTTGTCAGGTAGCCGGCCTTTTGTTTTAGCAGGATGTTCCTGACACCAGCGCAGTATCTTTGGTACTTAATTGTATCATATTAACGACTATTGTGTTTTTCAATTCTGATATTCTTAAACTATTATAAGGTACTCAGGTGTATAACTACTTTAGCATTCGTGTTATTCTTACTATGGAAATCGATTTTGTTCTTTTCTACCCTAATAAGAGCCTTCAAGTTGATATGATTAAGTAGGCTTACACCAAGTTATCTCGAATTCGGCGCTGCCGTATTTATAAAGCACAACCGGTAAACGAAGATGTCAATGAAAATAACCAATCCGATCATTAAAAATGTAACTACATCACGGCACGGATTAAAAAAAATGATAAAGTGCGTTCAAAAAACCTCGTGAGTTGATTAGGTTTGAGATCAAGGGCGATTTATCAAGAACGGGGCTTATTATAATTGGAACATCAGTAAAACTGACGCTTTCATTACGGGACACAGGAGCCCCGTCCCGTGTCACGCGATGTTCGCCCACACCGTCGCCGCAAATGCGCGCGCCGTGTTCTATGTAAATGCACCATGTCCTCCGACTTTAATTAATCTATAGTCGAATAAATAAACCCGATTTAATCGATTCACCCTGAATATTAAACAATGCATGATATGCCGATCCAACCGTCTTATTGGGATATACTTGACTTGGATAGTGGAGTGGATGAATCGATCATAACTCTATTCTAAACATAATTTCAAATGATTATCAAGTTATTTATGTTGAAATCATACAAGTAATGTTCTAAAAGAAAAATTCTATCCCATATAGCACATCTATAAAATAGTAGGTATTTCTTGAGCCAAGTAAAAGCATGGGCAAGCGACATTTTGTAACTTAACGGAACTTCCCAACCAGCAAAGATGTCCTATAACAATAACTTACATCACTAAAAAGCTTTTTAAATGACTTATAACAGTGTCGCGGTGACAAGCTTGTTGTATAATAGCGTTTAATGAGATGATTTTGCTCTATAATCATACACAGCAAATTTGTCCCATAACAAGGTGATGTAAACGTTTATATCACTATTTTATACGGCGTTTATAGAGCAGCTCTTATCCAGATTTTGATACAGCAATAACAGGGCGATATTATCACATAACAGCGCTGGTGGTCTCTTTTTTACAGCAAATTAGTGCAATAAACGATTCTAGGGTAACCTTTATAGTCCCATGCCTATAGAGGCGTAAAAAAATCTACAATAGGACAATTTAGTGTTGTAATGGTTTTCCTTATTACTATTATAGCACTGTGAATCTTCATGGTTGCTGAAACTCCATAATAGAGCAATTAGGTGATATATCCGAGTTTTATATCACTTCTTTGTAACCTAATTGAATTATATTAGTGTTTTTCTGCCCATTATAACGCAGTGGTTTAATAGCTGAGTGGTCAGAGTTATAGGACTGATTTACTGTATAAAAGAGTTAATAACTCTGTTATGTAACAAAAACGGCGTATTAATGTAGTAAAATGCGACACTTACGAGAGATATACGGCCTATAAGAGAGTTTCTTTCACTTTAAAACAACAAAAACCTGCCATATTGTCAGCACCGTATCGTAAATAATTGAAGGGTTCTATTTAATAATTATGGATTTAGAAGAATCGAAAAGGTTTAAACGAAGTAGAACATAATATGTAAGACAAGTAAGAAAGCGATTTAAAAAAATCGCAACTTCAGTAACGATTGACACCAGACAAATTCAAGGTGAGGCTTCGAATACGGACAATGATTCCGTACAATCTGTTACATCCTATGAACAAAACCAAGTTAACAGCCATCATGTGGTTTGTGATAATTCAGAAGCAGACCATTCAGACTCTAGTGTTTTGCTTGACACTTCGGGATCGGAATCTAAAAATCGGAATTTACACTAGAAAATACAAAAAAAAACATGTTATGGGTTTTCTATTTACATCAGGGAACCCTACTAATTTAATCCAGTATATGGCATGACAGTTGTCAAAACTAAGTTCGTTTGCGGATGTATAATAGCCACGGAGTTGCTATTTGGCATCCTATACAGCAATTTGGTGTAAAATTAGTTTTTAATTACTTAAAACTCAATAATTCGAGGGGGGCATTAAAAAAACATCGTAATTATGCATATAATCTATCAGTAAAATTTCATTCACAAGTCAGTTTATGTATCTAACATAATTAACAGTGTAACAAAAATTAATACTCGACACCACGATGATGGTTCCTATAGTCATTTACTCGTATTATCAACTGGTACACGATTTACCATTTTGTATTATAATTATAGCGTCGCAGTGGCTCGTACATCGCAACTTCGTGCTACAAAAGATTTGCGGTTACTCTTAAAACACAACTTCGCGCTGTAACAGCATCGCGGTTCCTTTTATATCACTACTTCGCTCTATAACAGCATCGCGATTCTATAAGTGTACTCTTCTATAGGTCCAATTGGCATCTGAGTTGCTGCTACAGCAACACAATACCATCAAATGGCTTTATAAATGCGCCACTTTGGGGTTTATACAACGTTCTTATCACCCTTATAGGACTACCAATTAGCACCTCTGAAACGTTCTTATCCCTTCTATAGAGCAACGATTTGTTGGTTGGGTTGCTCAACTAAATCACGTTCAAATATTCAAGTGCTTACAGAATATAAATAACAGCTAAGCGTATGTCGTTTTCTGAAAATTTAAAGCTTTACCCAACCGCTAAAGTACATTTGAAACCGTAAGCTAACAAATCGATATAAATAGCCAGATATAAATATATCGGAACCAGATATTGGAACCCACTAAAATTCTCCACAACAATAGCCAATAGTGGAGAGTAATTAAAGCGAGGATATAAAGCTATCAGGTTAGAAACGTCGGTGCGCTGGCGGCGATGTTGGTTTCGGTAAAACAAATGCGCATAATATTCCAATGAATCTCTGCTATCTAAAACAAATAACTTAAATCATGTCCAGTGAGCGCTGAATGGATACCTATTAAAATGTGGGGAGGGAAAGCAATCAAGCAGACAAGATTTATTTCTCGCGCCCGAGGCGAGCGCTCCGACGAGCTCCGAGTTCCGACGCACCAGATTGTCAACTCGCCGTTTATTTTTAAGGCATTTGTATGAACAAACAGATTTCACTTACTAGTTATATATAGCTAGGAGGGAGTAATTTTTAAGGGGCTAAAGTTACGGCTTATTGTTTTTACGTCTGTTTGCAAATATCCGTCAATGCTGACCATTGCGGACTGAAATTAAAGTAGAAAGGTAGGTATGTAGTCCGTTTGGAGATGATTTAAAGTAATTTTGAAATATTTACAATGAAAATATAGATCCAATAGAGAAGAATCTATAAAATCTCAATAGTAGATTGTACATGATTTTATTTTACTTTATCTACTCCTGTTTTTTTTAAAACCGTGAATTTCATAAAAATATGTTAAAATTTGGAAATTTAGCAAATTTATTAATTTTGAATAATTTTGAACTTTTTCCTTATACATATTCGATGCTATCGAAAAATTTTAGCAACCTACTTATTGTTGCTTCACTTGAATGATTCACCATTAAACTTTGCTGGTTTTATTGACTCTAGTTGAAAAATAAAAATCTTAAAAGCTACTCTCATTTATACGCTGCAAACCTCTTAACAATTGACGACGTTTGCATATTCAACTGATGGTTAATTTAAAAGGGTAGCAATAAAACGAGTGACTGTAAATTACAGTTCTAAGTGTCATAAT
>CAJQZM010029801.1:0-15417 GCA_907164665.1 Colias nastes | reverse complement strand
ATTCCTCCTGTTTTTTCTATGTATGTTCTCAATGTTGTTGACCTTTTAATTTTCCGTTCTTTTCTAAGTTGTTCACTAATCTTTTTACTTAATTCTGCTATCTTATGGCCATTGTTTTTGTAAGTTCTTCCTTGTTGTATCAGTTCTTTCCGTTCCTGTAATAATTCCTTAGTTTTAAATGATATCACTTTCTTACTAGTTATGTTTACTTTCATAGTTTCTGTTTTTAGTTGTTTGATCAATCTGATGTATTTTTCTTGAGTCGATATTCTTTCTTTTCCACCATTTTGTAGGGATATTTCAAGGTTTTTCAAAAGTAAATCTTTGCTACCGGTGCATTCAATGCCTTTCACGCTGTAGTGATATTTTCGTGCTCTTTTAGCACGTTTTCCTGATAGTTTTGCTCTAACAATTCTGTGATCTGAGTTAAAATTGAAGTTGTTTAAAATAGACAAATCTTCAAAAACTTTTATATTGTTAGACATAATATAGTCGATCTCGTTTTTATATCGGCCATTGGGAGAGATCCATGTCCATTTCTTCGATGGTTTCTTTTTGTAAAAACTATTTAGGATGCTTAGCTTATTTTCAATGGCAAATGAAACTAGTCGTGAGCCGTTTTTACTTCTATTGCCAAATGCATGACATCCTATGTTATATTCTTCTCCACATTTTTGTTTACCAATCTGTCCATTAAAGTCACCCATAATTATCATGTTTTTTGATGCATATGAAGTAGTTAATTGTAGGTCTTCGTAAAAATTTTCTATTTTGACTATGTCTTCTTTCTTATTTGATTCAATAGGCGAATACGCCTGGATTATAGTCCATACTTGTTCTTCCTCACCATCTACGGGTAATAGAATGTTGAGAATTGCTATTCGTTCTGAAATACCCCTTAGTTCTTTAATGTTTTTGGCAAAACACTTTTTAACTATAAATCCGACTCCATATAATCCGGGCGTCTCCCCAATGTGGTGTAGTGTGTAATTTCCATGGTCTTCTATTTTTTCTCCAAATCTTCTTACTTCACTAATACCAATAATGTCCCATTTTATTTCATCCAATGCTAGTTCTAATTCTTTCAATTTCTCTGTGGTCCCTAGTGATCGGCAGTTTAAAGTTGCTATGTATACTATATCGTTAATATTTCTTTTTACTGATGTTTTTTATCTTTAGAGGGTCGCGGTCTTTTTCCCCCACGATGACCAGTCGGCTTGGAGGAGATTGGTGGTTTCTAATTATTCGGTTATCAATAATTTTATGTTTTTGTGTTTTCCGATTATTATAATTATGTTTAAAAATAACCTGTATTGACAGGACACTCCATAAAATATAGAGTTAAGCATAAATAATATTCACTCGTAAATTATCTTCAGGACGACAAGATAATGTTATTTAAACCATGTCATCGTTGTTTGTTTATAATAAAATTATCTATTAGCACACTGTAAATAAGGAAACAATAATTGTGAAGATATAAAAATTGTAATCCGAAGTCTAGTCTAGACTCTTAACAGTAATTAATACATTTTTACCCATATCAATAACTATAACTTTTGTAATATTGGTAACTACAACGAAAAGACCATTTTAGGCCGGCCACACACGTTCGGTTTCCTGTTTAGGAATTCAGATACAAAATTCCGCGAGATTATCGCAATATTTCTGTTTTTTAAACTTCTGTACATTTATATACTTAGATATATTTTCGCCTCTATCTTCTATAATTTAATTTCTCTAATATGTAGGCAATTAAAAGCTGCAGGCTATTATATACAACTTTTTGATTACAACTCTTTGATTTATATTCAACTAAACACAAAATTACGTTACATTCTCATTAAACTAGATGATGAAAAATAGGCCATCAATACTTAGTAGTCATAAATAAATAAATTTTCATTGCAATCACAAAAAGACTAAATAATAGGTACAAGCATACAATTAACCCACTAAAGATCGTAAAGTACCGAACGGAATTAATAAATTTAAGACAATTACATGGTTAATTTTACGATGTTGTGTTAGTGATTTCAGTTCCTTTGAAATAACGGTTAAAATTTGATAATTTTTTATGTTCTTATGTTAGATCGATTCCACACTCCTGCGATTAAAACCTCTTTTAAACTCATTACAGATGTAAATGATGTAAATAAATATTTTATTAGCTGTAAATAATACATATTTATACGTACTTTATGGAATATTACGAGATAATATAATATGTACTAGTTTACAAATCTATGGCCTTATTGTGTCACAATCATGTTTTATCTAGTAGTGTACTAGTAGGTATCTATTTACATTGAGATTGGAATTATAACGATTTAATCTACCTATGTAAACTATATTCCACATAATATATGGCCGGCACTAAAAAGTGTTTCTAGACCACCTTATTATTCAATTTTAAAATAACTGACCATTAAAGTATAAAAAAGGAAAAATATAGGTACCTTCCTAAAGAGCAAAATATGTTATTTCAAACATAAAAAAATAGATTTCCAGTTACAAAGTTGCAATTTGCAATTTGTCACAATAAGAATAAAACATTATAATATTTTATTATGATTATCAAGATAGTACATGCTCATAAGAATTTGTACTTAGAACAACATGGATTTTGAACTGTGTAAGAAAAGTATGTCACCGAATTGTGGATGCTTGAAGGACGAAAATTATAAATTACTGTAGGTACTGTACCATATTTTTTATATTCGGCCTCCATATTAAACCAAAATGGTAATTGTAATAAATTAATACAGATTAATTAAATTATTAAATTTACTATAAAAATATTGTTTCTTACCTGTAAAATATTTCATCAACAAATGTGAAGTTTCCGGCTCTACGTCGCGAATTTCAAAAGGGTAATCTTTGAGCGGCATCTTGTTTATTGTTAACTGGTATACTGTTATGACCTAAATTGAAGTTATTATTTTTTTTTTATATTTAACCAGTACTATGGATCACAAGTTGCGTTCGCGCAGGCCCTCGGTCGGCACAGAACTGATTGGACCGTTCAACTCAAAACAAATCATTAAATGTCGCCTTGATTTTAATGAAAATCTGTGTAATTAGTTCTATAACTAATTGCCTGTGCAATTAAATACATAGTGTACATACGCTATTTAACTCACAACGCAAAATAATATTTATTAAGTTTCGATTGCTTCGTATTAAAAATAAGACAATGTTTAAATGGCTCTATCATGTAAATAAAAATAAAAGTAGCTAAAGATGTACGTAAAAGCTAGTTAAAATGAATGTATGTAGGGAAAATGATTATAAATTTGAGACTGACAAAAGTAGACATGCATAAATCCTTGTTTTGTTTCTGCACACCGTTGCGGCTAAAAATGACCCACATCTAAATTGGAAAGCTGAAGAGTGGGCTATTACTTTCGCTCGCAACTTTCTTTCTATAAAAGCGACTTCTTGAGCTTTAAATATGGGTCAAACGTTAATCGACATTTTTTAATTATACATTATATAGGTAGATAGGAAACTTAATTCTTCATTAAATAAGTAAGTATACATTTTATGTTATGGTACGATTTAAAAATCTACTGTATAATATAATACATTTTTCTATACATAAAATGTGTATAAACTATTTTATTAAATATTGTTTGTGAGAAGGGTAATCGTTCATCGTTGTACATTTTGCAATATCCTTTATAGTTCTACTAAGGTACCTATCTCAAATGCTTAAAATCTTACGCCTGTTGATTTAAAAAGCACAAAGTTTGTAGAGTATAATTTCCAGCCATTTGATGCTAGGCTATATAAAATTTTCACTAAAAAAGTTCTTAATATGGGAAAGAAAGGCTTAGAACAACGATGAGGATTATGCAATAAAAACGTATTATCTTTAATTATTAGTCGACATTCAGATTACAAAAAAAAACTCATTGACATTCTGTTTAATTAGGTCGATGAAGAAATTTTTAATACATATTTACAAAATGTGGTAGGTATATAGATATTATATTAAGATATGATAAGAAATAACCTCATACCTAGTAGACTTAGGGCCGATTTTTCAATCCTTGGTTAAAACTTACCTTTCAATTTCAATATTATCACGATAATATTAAAATGTCACCTACGGGCAATTAGAATACGTTTTTAAAATGGTAGTTTAAATTTTAATACGTTATTCAACGAATAATAGACCAGGGTCGATAATTTTTGAAACAAAAAAAAATAGTAGTAGGATGAAACCCATTAGAAAAGGAGGGGAATGTGATAAAAATTAAAGGAAAAATAAATTACAGACAATCCGAGTTCGGGAAGTGGGAGGGGGGGGGGGGGCTTCTAAGGCTAAAAAATGGTTTCTCTTGATTTCCGACAAAACTACAAGTCCTATGGAAAAAAGTTCAATGGAAAAGTTGTAGGTAATAAAAAGATCTACAACTTTTTTATTAACAATTTTTTCACATAACCTCAAAATTTAGGTGCAAAAAAAAAAAAACCAAGTTTTTGGTTTTTTATTTTTATCTACTTCAAAATTTATTTTTTTTCTACGAAATTTGGTGAAAACTTACTTTATTATGTCCCAAATACACTGTAATTTATTTTTTTGAAAATATTTATTTTTTCGCCTTATTTCAACTTAATATCAAAAAAACAACCTAATTTTCAATCGAAAATTCTGACGTCAAAATATCAGCTTTTTTCAAAAATTTTGGGGGCTTTAGGTTCGTTGAAATATCTACTTTCTGATGGTGTAAATTATAATATACATTACCATAGGAAATTTACTCAGAAAATGCATACAAACAGTGTGATAATGAGCTTTCACTAAGTCAGGCAAATTTCTCTTCAACTTTGCCATTGAACTTTTTTCCATAGGACTTGTAGTTTTGTCGGAATTTAAGAGAAACCATTTTTTAGCCTTAAAAGCTCCCCCCCTCCCACTTCCCGAACTCGGATTGTCTGTAATTTATTTTTCCTTTAATTTTATCACATTCCCCTCCTTTTCTTATGCAGGGTTTCATCCTACTACTATTTTTTTTAGGTTTTTATCATTTTGGAAGGGATTGGCCCTGGTGTATAAGTTTTATCCAAGGGTTGAAAAATCAGGCCTTACTATAAAAGTATGGTCTACATTAATCGTCTAGATTCCAATGCTGTTTTTATGAGTCAGCAGAAGGCTAACAAACTGCTCACGGTATTCCTTAACCAGTATTCTCATTTAATCTAAATGCTATTACTAGTGCAATATAAATATATTATAATATGTGACGTTATCCACCTACTAAGCTGTCAAATTTGGATTTGATATATATTTGCCATTTGGGATTGTAGCCTCTTTGGGCGTATTCAGAAAGAAAGCTTGAAACTTATAAGCGCTTATATGCGCTTATCGGCGCTTGTCAGCGCTGTCAACCCGCGCAGGAAAATATATGAACATGACAAGCGCCGATAAGCGCTTATAAGTTTCAAGCTTTCTTTCTGAATACGCCCTTTGAGTCCCTTAAACCTTTGAGTTACCCGGGTGCTTGAGTGCAAACATTCGTTATCGTTACATACTATAATGTATGAACATTTGCGCTCGACATAAAACATGATAAACTGCAAAATGCTCTTCTGTTTAGTTGCCTCTTGCATAATAATCTATCAATATAGGTGGACTAATATAAGGATTACTATACTAATATAAGGATACATTATTTAGTTCCTTTAGAAATTTAAATTAAGTATATAATTCTTAGCAGAGATTAGACTTGAACTATACGTGACCAGAAACCTAACAATGGAATATGCACTTTCGAGAATAGATAACTGTGGATGGCGCACTCGCATATCTGTTGTTTCTACATATACTTACCTACTTGGTTACAAAACGTGATAAAGTACAGTTATTACTGTAATAGATTAAAAATATTTAATTGCTAAGTTATGAACGCAAAAGACGAAAAAATTCAGATTATTCATTACTTGAATATTTCTTGTTAGTATTATCATAATTAACATGCTCAATGTTTATACGAAAGGAAATAAAATAATGAATAAACAAAACTAAAAACTTTTACTTAAATATAAATTAATTTACAAATAAATTACATAGTATGTCATACAGGCACAAATAAATAGTATTCCTAATCATATAGACGAGAGATCATGTTACGAGGGCACAGGGATGACTTCAGGTGCATCTGAAGGAGACACTTGAGAGCGGGAGCGGCAGACGAGGGTCACGGGATCTCTCTCACGGTCGGGGCCGCACTGCTCTGTCGCACCAATTAGCTGGTATTCCACCTTCTCAGGCGCATCGGTCTCCAACCGCCTCCGGCCAGCAATGACGACGTCCGCGTCCGCGTCAGCATTCCGCCCGTCGGCCTCCGCTCGCCGCACCCCTTCAGAGCCAATCTCCACCCGGTAGGGCTCGCTCGGCTCCACGAACGCCTCCATCACATGAACATCGGCCCTCTCCTGGATTTCGTCGCTAGGATTCTGTTTCGCGCTCTTTAGCCAACTTAGATCTAATAGGCTGTTGGGAATCTTTTGTGGAATTGCAACGAGGAAGACGACGTTTTGGACGTCCGCTTGTACATTAACTTCGCCCTCTTGCCGCTGGTCGTAGGTCGCGGGCGCGGCGGCCGCGAGAGCGAGGGAAGCGAGGATGAGCAGCATGGTGCGTGCAGCCGGAGCACCTCCTTGGTATTGACTGTGCGCGGTCATCTCCCGCGCCGCTTTTACCGGCCACCGGTGAACCAGTCGCCAGATGAATCGAGCACACTGTAACGGTTTACGACACGGACGCTCTCCTTAACTTTGCATTTATACTGAGCGACTATCACTTTGTTATTATCAGAGAGGCGATGGTATTAAAAAGCTATCACTATTAGGTTTGTCCCACTAGTAATTTAATTATTGATAAAGTTTTATTAGTATAAAATGTATTTAACGTCATGTGCGTACTTGTTAAAGATCAAGAAGTATGTGAGGAAGCCGTATCGAGATCGTGGTGGCTCGCAGTGTCGTCACCTTTGACAGTGACTTGGGTTCATTAATACGATAACTGGGTCTCTCGCACGCGCGCTTTATTTTTGTAATATTTTTCAGTCTGTGAGTAAAAGGAAAAATATTATAAAAATATATGTACGTAAAATTTGTCGAGACTCGAGACTACTTTTATGCCTGCATTAAAAAAAAATCAAAGCTGTTCACAATACAATTTTTTATCAGTTGGCATGTAATGATTTTGCCTTAGACATTTAAAATAAAAAATAAAATATGAATCATTTATTGAACAAGGTTCCTTACATTAAAATCGAACATTATTAGCCTCTTAGAATGATCCAGAAGTTTGTAAAAATTACGTTTTTATTTAACTCTAATTGTTTAACTACAATAACAATACCAATAAAGTAAGCATAAGGTATTCCGATCAGCCACTCTATTTTGTTTCATACAACACCGCATTTCTCAAGTTATAGGGAACAAAGGATAGAGCTACCTACTGATTACCTACCTCCTATTCCAGATTCCTCTCATATGATGTAGTTTCATATACAATAGAAAACAATTTATATTCATTATCAAGTGTTTTACTCTTGTTAATAGAACCAGTAAATCTACATATCACAAATCATGCATACAAATAAGTATAGTTGTACCATTGAGTTACTATGTACTATGTAGTTGTACATCTTTACTTCTACGAAACCGTCAATAACCTATGTCCAATACGTTCTAACAGTCTTGATATGGGACTAACAAACCCGGCTCAACTTTGGCTCTAGAATCAACTTAATATTAAAGTCAAAAATTACCTGTATTACTATGTACGTCGATAACATAAATTTCTAGTGGTAAAAGAATTTCAAAATCGGTTAAGTCTCTTTTTCATTTTAGTAGGTACTTTTTCTTTGCAAACTTTATAAGCAATCAAATCTTTCCTCTATTGAATATACTGACGATGTTTAGAACTTTGTAGGAAATGTAGAGTTAATACTGTTAATTATTATCGGCTTAAAAACAAGCATCCATTTACAGAGTTAATCCCTACAGTTTTCACAACCGTTATGGGATCTCGTTATACTGGTAGACTTGCTGGAATGACAGTTTTCCGACCAGGAAGATATCAATAATGTTATACAATTACGGAGTCGTTATTGATGTTGAGAAGAAACTTAGCTCGCAAGTGATGTGATTATGCAAGAATGTGCAGTTATTATAATGTAAATTACGATAATCGTTCGCAACTATGTCATAACAAAAGGTTTTTACATCACTCTAATATAATTAACTAGCGGTCCGCTCCGGCTTCGCCCGTGGTACATATTTCGTAATAAAAGGTAGCCTATGTTCTTTCTCAGGGTCTAAAGATTATCTGTGCCAAATTTCATCAAAATCGGTCCAGTAGTTTATGAGCCTATTCATTACAATCAAACAAACAAACAAACAAAGTTTTCCTCTTTATAATATCATTAGTGTAGATAATAAGTTGGACTTTAAGACAAACAATATTGTGAACATTACTAGTAAAATAATTTTATTATTTTTTTGTCTAAATATAAATTAACTAAATATTGTATTCATTTCATAACTGCTCTTCTATAATAAGAGTCCCCTATCCTCCTTCTTTCGAACTTTTCTGCCTCGTAAGATATCGAGGCTCGGTCTGCTTGTCTCGGTTCAAACAGTAAAAAACACTCCTTCGAATAATATGATTTCATTTATTATATTATATACTTTATCGGAATCAATTTCATTTTAGTACTAGCGGTCCGCCCCGGCTTCGCCCGTGGTACATGTTTACGTTTTCTCTCCATAAGAACCATCCTCGTACTTCAAGGAATATAATAAAAAAAGAATTATCGAAATCGGTTCAGCCGTTCTCGAGTTATGCGCTTACCAACACATTTTGCGATTCATTTTTATATTATAGATGTACATATGTACTTTTGCCCATTATCAGTATTCAGTAGGTACGTAGGACATGTAGGTACGTGTACGTAGGATATTATATCGGTAACTTGAAACAGGAAATAACATACAAAGTAGGTCGAACAATTAAATTATCTCCTTTCTGGGGACAAAACGTTCAATAAATTTGATATAACGTACGAAAATAAATTATTATCATCTAAGTTTTGAGACAAAAATAGAATATAAATACGCATGTTTTATTAATGTTATGAAGCAACATAATGTTTTTATCTACATGGAGGGCAAACGAGCACATGTGTCATTTATTTTCAATTTCAATTTTGTTTTCAATTTTACTAATTAAATCACTGATAATGCAAAGATTACAATGTATGGTAATTTCGATCAAATTTAATCGATCTCTACAAAAATATTTTTTTTGAAAATTGCAGAAGGTATCTATACTTTTTACTTATTGATGATTTGATAAGTTTCTACTCGTAAGTATATGTTTTAATTCATATAAAACGCGGGAGGATAACTACGTCTAGAGTTACTTTTTAGTACCAACTTTTTATCCTAAAGCAATTCCAATCTCACAGTAAAAACTAACGCTCCGTTATCCATTACAGAAATCGCGTTTTTCAACAACTTTATTTATAAACGTTTGCGGTGAAGTGAGTTGAAACCATCTTTAACTTAACCAACATAAAAATAAACTATTTACGCAACTTGTAATCTACATCTATACTAATATTATAGAGCTGAAGAATTTGTTTGTTTGAATGCGCTAATCTCAGGAACTACTGGTGCGATTTGAAAAATTCTTTCGGTGATAGATAGCCTATTTATCGAGGAATGCTATATGCTATACCTATTTCATCACGCTTAGACCAACAAAAGCGGAGCAATGCGGGTAAAACTGCGGAGCACAGCTAGTACGGTATTTATCTGAACATCGTAATGACCGCGACAATCGACATGTGACCTAAGTAGGTAATAAGTAGGTAGATACAATTATTCTCGCGACAAAATAAACAATTAGAGGTAGAGCACAATCTCGATATTTAATTATCTATAATTATTTAATTATAATGTTCAGTGGAACTAAACAATTAGTAAATCTATTATAGCGTTAAAATTTTATTATTTGACAAAAGGCCGGCATTATTGCTCAATCTATCTCCATAGATGTTTGCAAACATTTTGGTCGACATTACAAACAAAAATAATGTAACATATCATATTTATACAGAACTTAAGCTATAGGTACTAACTACTAGTCTATATATCTAATAGATAATATTATCAAAAGAGGGAAAGTTTACTCTGTATGGAATAATCTTCGGAAGTATCTACAGATCTGATCACGAAAATTATTTCACTAATAGAAAGCTACACGCTATAACTATGTATAAGTGGCATAGGTCATTTTTTACCCGGGTCAATTCAAACCAAGGGGCAAGCGTCTGAATCAAGAATAAACATATTAATTAAAATAAAATAAGCGTTTTGAAACCAATAATTATTACAATTCTGTGGGATAATTTTACTTAATTAATTTTTTGCTGGTACCTAGTACCTAATAGATTTTTAAATATTTAGTTTGTATTATAAGAATGAAAGGGGCTACGAATTGAGGGCAAGAATAATAATGCTTCATTTTGGGATTTTTCAATAAGAATTCACATTTATTTTTAACAAAACAGTTCATGTACAAGTACACACCTAAAACTAATTCAATCACTTAAAACTAATAAATGCATTAATCATATCACGCGATCCATGGCTACATGTTAGACAAGTATCAAATATTAGATTTAGATTCCTTCTACTGATGGCGATTCCTTCGTAGTAAGGGCAGCAACATGTTCGCTAGACGATATTTCAATCTGAAACAATATAAAAATTTTATTGACAGGTGATCTTTATATTATCTTACGGACGTTGATCCTAAAAATGGAGGCACTTTCTACTACCTTTTATCAGAATATTTGTTTACGTTTGTATAAAAAGATAAATTGATAATAGTAAATAGTTAATAAGTACATAGTTTTTTTTTAATGACAAATGTAGTAGTTAAGTTACAAAGGGATTTGAAATTAGTATAATTTTGATAGTTAGTTTATAGATTGTGCGATAAAATTTCCAAATTTACCTTTGATTTTTTTCTTTCTTGCGTAAGCTCCCATCTTTCTTCTGGCCCTTTACGTCGGAGTTAAGAGAAACATCACTGAGCGGTGACTCTGGCGTGGACTCCTCCGGTTTGCTAGCTTGTGGCTTATTTTCATCAGGCTTAGGACTCGGAGGACTGTACAAAGGCGACTGAGGTTTGTGAATTTCGTTGAAATCTTCGATATCAAGAAGGTCGCTTATATCTAAATCGGAGGCGGCGGCAAGCAGGGACTCTGCCGGCGCGATTGCTATGACAACTCCATCGATGTTAAGACGATAATTCTCCGTGCCGTTTTGCCTTTGATCGTAATGTTTATCGGCTTGTTTCTCACAATCAGGCGCGGGCGCAGCGGCGGCCAGCACTAGGAGCGCCGAAAGCACGGCCACTTCGCAGACGACCCTCTTGTAGTTGACCATCGCGGGAGGTGTCTGTGGGTGAACTGAGCCGCGTCAGCTTGCGGGACGCGCTTTGTGGCCGCTCTCCACTGCATCTTTTATTTATTTACAGAGATAGCGGTACAGACACCGGCACCGGAGCAATCCTAACGAAACACCCGTTCCTATACTAGAATTAATAGCAACAGGTACAATCACTTCGACTTGAAAGGGCTTTCTTTAACCGATCGCGATGTAACTAGACATTTTATAATAGAAAAATAAGATTGAATAAAAGATGTATTTCTATTATTCTGATTAAGTTTACCTTTAATATAGATAAATATACTTTCGAAAAGTATCTAGTAATTTTAGGAAGGATGATATTAAGTAGGTCCTGATTTAACATTTCAACTTTAATAACTTGATAATCGAACTCCTTAACCACCTAACTGTAAGGATATGGAATCTAAAAATCTATTTTGTTTATATTCACAACTCCTTTTTTATATCCACTTTACTATCCATTCTAAAAGAAAGCTCCAAAGCCTTGGACTAAATCATAAACATTTGGGTTAATTAATTTGGATAGTCGGCTGGCACTTGGCACAGATAGCTGGTGAACCTGTCTCGATGCGCTTGCGCAGCTAACAGTACCGAGCCGATCAACGGTACTACATGGCTTGTTTGTCATCGCATCATTGCTGTTTACTAGTTTTACAGTTTAATTGACGGGAATGTAAAAGAACTGGACATTCTGGAATAGTGTTAGGATCTATAGGTACTGTACTTTTAGTAAAGTATATTTTAAGTAATGGTGGCTAGTAAAGATATTGTGAATTAGAATATAATATTTGGAAGATACAATGAGATCCTTATAGATCAGAATTCTGACAAATCTATACTAATATTTTTTTGTATGTACCCATCTAAAACATTTCATTCTCATATACTATGAATGAATGAATGAATGAATACTTACTCTTTATTGTACATACACAGAAATACAGTTTGTTACATGGTTGAGATAACTTATGATATAAAACAAACTTAAAATATATATAATATACAGGGTGTCCCAAAAAGTAGTGATATACTGAAGCTGGGAGGTAGAGGACCTAGAGGGCTATCCGAAACACCCCCATGTATGTTATGCGATTTTTCGTATTTTCGGAGTTATGACGTTTTTTTCAATTTTTCACCTATCGCCGAGTACGATGAGATTTTCATTCATGGTGACGTCAATTATTGCGGAAGATGCTTGATTTTTTTTTGTGTGCTAAGCTGAAAGATAGGACAATTCAGTATGGTAACATTTACTATCGTTAGATCTTTGAATAAAATAAAAAAAAGAATTAAATGCCAAGAAAGATAAAATTACCCAGTATGTTCACCACTTCAAGGGCCCATAAAAAAATAAAATTACATAAAAAAAGTTTTCCGTTTGGCTTTTAAAAACTTGCTCTATCTATCAGGTAACTACCCTGAAAATTTCATTTTATTATTCAGAAGGCTTCAATCGAAAAATTGAAATCTAAATTTGGTAAGTGCAAAAATTGAATTAACATGATGATTAATAAAAACAAATTAAAACCAATAACAAGGTGTTTAATTTCCAGAAATTTTTAAAATGACCCCGCTGTTGCTCAGTGCAAGTGCGACATCACCGTAAAAAGTTATCTTTTAAATGTCTGAATGCCCTTTTATCATTTTTAATGGTTTCTTCTGCTACTATGAATTTCCGGGTTATTTCGTCCAAATTGTGGCAGTAATCAGTGTGGTAATCTCAAAAACGACTGCACCGATTTTCATTCTGTTTTCACCAATTGACAGCGTGGATCTCGAGGAAGTTGTAAGTAGGTATATGTTTTGTTTAGACACAAAGCGGGCGCATAGCTAGTAAGTTAAAAAACTTCATCATCATCATCTGGAAAATAGTGTGACTTAAAATTAGAATATGAAACAACGCTAAAAACAGCTGTGTTTTTACGATTCGTTGTGACAAACAGGACCGAGTGACCGACATTCGCGGTATTTGCATATTTATGCTTTCAGAGCGCTCACCTTTCTAAAGCTTAACGATTATACAGTTGTACCATATACGTTATACATTGTAGGTACATTATAATTTTCGAAGTATTTTGAAACATGAATGGAATTTTCGTGGATCAAGACTAAGTACACATTTTAAGCATTATTAATTATTATTATTAATATCATGAATACGTGAAAGATAATATTTTAACGACAATGTGTATCATGAACGTTCACACCAAAATGGGTGATCCTTTTCCTATGGATTTTATCTTAGAGATCAAAATATTTTTGTTTCACAAACCACTTGAAAAGGATCTATTTAAGGGATCTATTTAAGTGGATCTATAAAGATGGAAATTTATATCAGAAAATAAATGTCGTTGCCGCAGTCGTGATGAATGTAGATAAATAAAATAAAACAGTTTTTAAAAAATATATTTTTAATCTATTTGAAAATTAAGAAATCCAATTAAAATCGATATTTAAACATGTCAATAATATCTAAACACAACCTATAATATGCTTAAGTATTTAATTAATGTTTATAATATTGTCAAAATATTGTAGGTACCTAACTGAAAAACAATTTTTAAATTCATAGTACCTATTTTAAGTCAACCACTAAACTTAACTAAAAACATAATTAAATGTAATAGAGCTTAAAATTAATATGAAATTAGAAATACCTATAACAATAAAATAATATCGCAAAAATGTAACAATTCTTATTATAAGGCACGCATTGCTAAGGAAGACTTCAAAATAGAAGACAAGTGATACAAAATATCAAGGCAAATTATCCATACAATATTAACGGCGTCTGTTAATGTTAGTATATTAAAGCAGATTATAATTTTCTATATGTTTATATATAAACACCTTTTGCACGTATGGTTCTCATGTTTACAAATTTAATATGAAATCAGTTAAAACTCATAAAAATATCAATGTTAATATTCTAAATGTGTCAGTACATATAAAATGAGCTTTCCAATTTGAAAAGTCCACCATAGACATTATCAAACATTTTTGGTAGACCCCGTTCCGTCGAATGCAAAAACTCTCGTGTGCTTTTTTTTTAATACCGTAAAATGCTGTAACATTGCCTTTATAGCTCAACATTGCCTAAATTCAAAAAAGTTAAATTATTCCCGCTGCGTAATGTTTTGTATTGTCTGTGGTTTTACTAAAAGCAAGTCGGCATTCTGTATGGCAACATTCGATCATACGTCACTCCAAATTTTAGTTAACAAACTGTCAGTGTCAGTTTCATTGTCAGTGCGGATACTCGCTTTTTACCGGCTCTCAGGAAAATTTCATTTTGTGAGTATTTATGCTTTATTTTCTAGCGTAATATGTTATATAGCAAAGAAAATATGCTCTTTTATGTATTTTAACTGTTTTTTCTGTATTATATCTTAATTTAAACCGTTAAATCATGGTCGGCAAAGTTGTGTCAGATTTTCGCAACTTTTTACTCAACATTATCTAGGGTTAGGGCTGCCACTTTTAATTTTTTCAACAAACTCTTAATCGACCGTGGTTTTGCTTGTGTAATTGTTTTTTTTTTTTTGTAATTGATCTAAGAACGTTTTATAGAAGCTAGAACTATTGTTTCTTTATTTATCATCATCAGAAATTAAGGATGTCGAATGTAATTTTATTTAAGTCATTTATAGTAATTATGTTATCATATTGTTCGACAGATTTTAAACATGAGCAACCCACCCAAGAGTAGAAGAAAACCAGGAGCTAGACAGTACTCCGATTATTCGCAGGAGATGCTGAATGTGGCGGTAGATTTAGTCACATGTAAGAAAATATCTTCATACGAGGCGGAGAAGCAATTCGGTATTCCTAGGCGTACTATTCTTAACAAATGTAAGAATCTTCATGTAAAATCTGTGGGCCATCCTACAAAATTATCTGCAGAAGAAGAAAAGC
>CAJQZM010029800.1:214-40370 GCA_907164665.1 Colias nastes | reverse complement strand
TTTTTTTAATAGATAGAGTGATTCAAGAGGAAGGTTTTAGTATATAATTTATTAGGTTTTAGACAGAGCGGGCGAAGCCACGGGCGGTAAGCTAGTAAAAGATAAAATATGCACCTTCTTGTATTTGTTAAAAGTTTACATGTCATAAGAACTTATCACACAAAATAAGTACGAAATTTCTCTACCCATAACATTATAAAGTGCTTATAATTGAAATAATAACCTAGTTAATGAATGTACAATAATAATGATTTCATTTCAACACGGAAAGATGATTATCAGCAATGTATTTTGCTTAACATTCATTTGTTTTAAAACAACTGTTAAAACAACCCACACGAGTTTATTATGTCTTATTACAAAGAAAAACGACTTTACACGTATGCCTTAACAAACCCCACCCTTTATATTTATTACAACGCAAATACCTTCATCCTATAAATCTTTCCGACTTGATTCATGAAATCGGGTCGAAAATTACTCCTTTTTTTCACAGAATAAAATGATTTACGGCATTCAAATTGTTATTTACACAGGTATCATGAATTACAACAACAAATAAATTAAAATTTATTGTTTTACATTTATTCAATTTGTTTATGTTGTATCGAAGTATACTTAATCCGGTTAAGTTTATTTATTACGTTAAGCAAATCTTTGGATATTGTTTTAATTATGTTTTCGATGAATTTATGAGGATTTCAGTTACAAATAAAAGTAAGTTTTAAAGATAGATTAATTGAAGTGAAACTTCTTTATCGGGGTTGGAAAAGAATTTAGTGTAACATTTTTTCGTTACGCGTGACATTTTTCCGTTACGCGCCATCTTTTTCTTATCCCTACCACGCGTGATTCGACGTATTTCTGTAAAGTTGCATATAGTAAATTATTTTTTGAAAAAATAAGGTCATAAAGAAGTTTCACTTCTTACGTGTGTACACTAGTACACGCACACATTTTTATTAATTATACTTGTAGTCTTGTTCTAAACAAAAATCATGATTTTTAGGTCGAGTTTTTGTCTTTTATTCGTAATCTTTTGTTGGAATTTTTATAAAAATTGTTTACAATGAACATAGGAAGCAAACTTAACGTTTGAGTGTATACCTGAATCCCTTTGACCTTTTAGTAGGTTAAGTTGAGGTGAACTGTAGGCGATAGGCGATACAATAATTAAATTTAATGAACTAAAACTTTGCTTCGTAATATCCGGTATCGCCAATATTGTGGTGTGTTTTAGTTAAACAAAATTGGAATAACTTACCATAATATTTTGTTATTTTTGTTATCTTTGATTGGAACACTTACAGACCGTCTAAAGGAACTTAAGGTACAATTAGTGACGTTATAAATATATAACATGAATACATAAGTGGCCTATAAAATAATTATATGAAAATCCTGAAAATAGTAGATACGATTTTAAATGATCTTATTTACTTTAAACTTATACGTTAATCTCATTTTAGTATACGAAATATATACTTTCTCTTCTTTCTTGCAATTCTCCTACATTGATTTCCATTATTGGTATAATTTCTAAAATTTTATCTACGCAATAAAAAAATCTATATTTCAATCTAAATCAATACTTGCCACTTTACACAACCTTTTAAAATCCTATCAAAAATATTCTACTCCAACAAATTTTACTTCAAAATAGTTGAAAGTATTTTACTCAACCTTATAAAATCAAAAATAAATCTACTTCAATAAACTTCAAAACAGTTATTCACCAGAGGGTGAATAACTTAGATAGAGATACTTAATCTAAGGAGATACTAAACAATATTTGCACCAAAACCCAAACACATGAATGTCGCATCCAATTAGACACTTTTGGATATGCCACTGCAGTGCGGCACGTCTGTCAAACAATCTCAATAGATATCAGGAGTTCTATATTAGTTTTACCACGTTTTACCTAACTGGAATATCGTAAGCTAAGGTAAATTTGGTAAATAGAGATGAGAATTATATTTAGATAAATAATAAATAAAAGAGTGTTTATGTCCTTGTTTAAAAATTAAATACATGAATAGAATAGATTTAAGATGGGGAACAAAATTGTATAAATTATGTTATATAAACTCTTAGGTATATGTGCATTTATTCAGTTTTATATCATTTTTATGTTTAGATGTGACGGCATCCACAGAAATCAGAGGAACTTCTGAAGCGTAGAAAAAAAAAGTTAAATTAGAGGAAAATTTAAAAGTTACAGGAAAATTTTGCAGGTTACGACTTTTACCCGATAATTTATTAATAGCGAGCAAGGAATTAAAACACCCTAAAATATTAAGTACAATATATTGGGACATTAAGTAAAATTTCCCTGAATAAACAATTGATAACATCATGATAATTGTATCAGCCGAAAACCAAAAACAATCAATAAAATATTAATCAAATCAAAATGTATTTCATTAAATACACCTGACTTCGGAAATTAATAAGTCCAACCATTAATAACATGGAAACTGACACCTTTGCTATCCCTCCTTCCTATATAAAGAATTATACAGACCAATAATTGCATAAAAACGCGACCTTTTTTGAATATTTTTTATGCACGAGACTTTGATAACATATCATCTGGAAATGTATGATGTATAGGATTTGGTATATTTATATATAGATCAGAAAACAGAGTAGGTACTTTTATATAACACTAGCGGTCCGCCCCGGCTTCGCCTGTGGTACAAATTTACGTTTTCCGGGATAAAATATAGCCTATACGGATTCTGAAGAATCCCTCTAAGTAATGGTAAAAGAAATTTTGAAATCAGTCCAGTAGTTTTTGAGCCTATTCAATACAAACATACAAAAATACAAATGTTTCCTCTTTATAATATTAGTATAGATTTATTTCGCTTACCCCTTTTTATAATATAATATGTATTTATCACAATAATTCAATAATAAAATGTAAGAGTTACTCATAAAATACTTTTATAAATATTTTCATTCAACGAACAAGAGATTTAAAGAAACGAGTCGTTCGCAGTTCACAGTTCATCAAACAATTCTAATTTAACGATTTCCTTGTATTTACGATGGAAAATCATTCGTAATGCAATATGTTAATATTATTTTACATTTATTGATTCTATTCGATTAACGTAAAAAAGTATTCTAAATAACTTTTTTTTATGACAAATCTGTACCTACTGAAATGTAGTTTTTCTGATTCATATTTATACAATATGCATCACACTGAGTGAAGTTCCAGGATCAGTTGTATATCTAGTACGCTTTAAGAAGTCCATCAAAACATTTTATGAACCTTGTTTGTATGTGTACATTCTGTTACAATATATTTTATAATAATATTCATAATCGTCGTTTTTAAACATAGAATCCACCCGTGTGTTTTCGTAATGAGCTTAATGCATTTTTAATTAGATCTGTCCGGATTTAATCCCTATAATGTTTTTTATAGATTATTAATACTGAAACTTCCTTTTTGCGTAAGATCTCGTTTCATTATTGAGTTTATTTTCTTTTGAAATTTTATAGCCATCGGTTTATATGTAACACATAGGTATATTGACAATGTTACTGTATTTCTTCATTTCTGGAAAACAAATTTCCTTCACTTCGTTCGGCGAGTTGAGGCAATCACGATAGTGTAGAGAGCCTAAATGTCTATGATCGGCCGTCATTGTAGATGATTATTCATAATTGCCGTAATGGCGGCAATTTCGACGATCATTTGTTGGGCCAACGCTCTTGATTGTGAAGAACAACGAAAATAGAGAACATGTATTTATCATTGAAGGAATCATGTTAAAGTTTTCCTTAAAATTGAACACTAAAATACCTGGTAAACTTGCATAATACAACGAGTAATGTAAATCACGAAAGATGTCTCAGGTCAAGCGTCTACAAGACCTACATTGTTAACCTTCACCCATATTTGTTCACATATTTATGCTAAGCGTACGGCGTACGTACTAGTTTTGAAATAATAAACAGTAAGATAATATGATAATGCAAAAAAAGTAACTGTCCTGCGTCGTAACTTTGGTGGTGTGGACAAAGAGCGACTTTGTGATGATGCCCGCAATATTAATTGGATGCCTGTCTTAAACGCTGAATCGATTGACGACAAGGTTCAGAACTTTAATCTCCTAATAACTCAGTTATACGATAGGCATGCACCACTTAGGCCAGTAAAATTAAAGCAAGCTCCTTCACCTTGGCTTACTCCCGAAATCCGACTTTTGATAAAGAAGAAAAATCGTGCAAAAGCTAAACTGAGATCCTGTAAGTCTGATGATAAACGTGAAAAATACAAGAATATACGAAATCACTGCAACACTATGTGTAGGGATGCACAACGACGCCATATCCACGATTCGGTCGAAAACGGCGACCCCCAAAATATTTGGAAATTTCTTAAATCATTAGGAGTTGGGAAAAATAATAATCATCAATTCCCATCCGACCTCAATCTTAATGATCTTAATAACTTCTTCTGTTCTTACAGTCCTATTCCTAATTTTAGTAGCCAAACCTGCATAAATCAAATCTCTAGCCTTCCAACTCCTAACTATCCTCCGTTTACTTTTACTCAATTTGCCGTTGGTGATGTTAAGAAGATTATCTTGTCCATAACTTCGAAGGCCGTTGGCACTGACCGTATTTGCCGTAATATGATCATCCCAATCCTTGATATAATTGTTCCCATCATTACTCACATCCTCAACTTTTCCATTACGTCCCACAGCTTCCCGTCCATCTGGAAAGATGCTCATGTTATCCCCCTACCTAAAAAAAACAATCCAACATCCTTCAATGAGTATCGTCCTATCTCTATCCTACCTTTTCTGTCCAAAGTACTGGAACGCTTAATTCATAAACAGTTGAGCCAGTTCTTGTACAGTCACAACATCCTAAGTCCTTACCAGTCCGGTTTCCGCCCTGGTCATAGCACGGTAACTGCCCTAGTCAAAGTCGCCGATGATATTCGTTTAAGTATGGACAAGCAGCATCTCACAGTTCTAACTTTGTTAGATTTCAGTCAAGCTTTTAACTCCGTTGACTTTGAAATCCTGTTGAGTTTGCTAAAATCTATTAATATCTCTCCTCCGGCAATTGATTGGTTTCGTAGTTACCTGATTGGTCGTCGGCAGCGTATTATGAATGATGATCAATATTCATCGTGGTGTAATCTCGTTGCTGGTGTACCACAGGGTGGCGTGTTGTCTCCACTCCTCTTTGCCATTTTCATAAATTCTTTGACTCCTCATATAACGTCTCTCTACCATATGTATGCAGATGATCTTCAAATTTACACTCACTCAGACGCAGGGTCTCTGCCGGAGGCTATTAGAGCGACCAACACTGATTTAGCTTCCATCAGTAAGTGGAGTACACTTTTTGGAATTCAGATCAACCCACGCAAAAGTCAAGTCATTATAATTGGAAGTCCACAACTCCGCTCAAAAATAAGCTGGGCCGATTTACCCCCTGTGCACTTGGATGGAATTGTCATACCCTATAGTTCTGAAGTAAAAAATCTAGGCATAACTTTCGACGAGGTGTTATCATGGGTGCCTCAAGTCAAAGCAGTTAGTAAAAGAGTATTTGCTGCCGCAAACTCTTTGAAGCGCTTGAGTCGTTTCTTGCCTATACCCACCAAAGTTATGCTAGCTCAATCCCTTCTCCTTCCCCTTTTAGACTACGCGGACTCTTGTTACACGAACCTCAGCGAAGATCAGCTCAATAAACTTGAACGATTGCAAAATTTCTGCATCAGATTTATATATGGTCTACGTAAATTTGATCACGTGTCAGAATTTCGCAAGAAGCTCAAGTGGCTACCTATACGCCTGCGTCGGAATGCTCACACTCTCCATCTCCTCTATTCCATTCTTTTTCATCCCAGTACTCCCTCCTACTTGAAATCCAATTTCCATTACCTTGCTTCTGAATCCTATACTCTTCGATCCTCTAATAACTTTCTCCTCCGTTTTCCTGTGCATGGTAGTAAATTATTCGGTACATCGTTTACTGTATCGGGTATCCGTTTATGGAATGCCCTTCCTGAAACGATTCGTGGCGCCCAGACGATAAGATCTTTTAAAAAAATGCTTAAAGACTACTATCTATCTATATAAATATTAAATGTATGTTGTATATTATAATATGTATATTGCTGTATATTGTATAGTATGTATGTTGTCTATTTATAGTTAAGTATATATTGTAATCTTTGTATATATGTTTAGTAGGTTTATGTATTTTATATGTATATAAATAGAAGTAATTTTAATATATTAATTTATGTTGTATTTATAAACTATGTGTAACGTTGTGCTTTATTTATTTATTTTATTTTTTCTTTTCTTCGAATTTATTATTTTAAATTAATTAGTTATTTGGCTTCCTAGCCTTTGGTATATTATGCTCTGTCCTTTACCTGAAGGTTGCCTGGCAGAGATGGCTTAGAGCCATAAGGCCGCCATTTGTACATTTTGAATAGTTTTGTTGTACTTTTACTTTATAAGACTGTTGTACAATAAAGAGTAAATAAATAATAAATAAATAAATAATAATGAGGAACTAAATAGGAATATTTATATCAAGTTTCTTGCCTATTCTTCTCGGTAGAAGCAACCTTCTTTAAAAAATTATATTATTAAGCCCTTGTAAAAATTTACATGAATATTTTTTAGTAGAAGTAGGTACATCATTATTTAAAAATATATCACAAATATGCAAAGATAAACCAGAATAAAATATTGGATGACATGAACATTGAACAATATTGAATTTATCAATATATTTTGTAACAGCAAACGTTGTTGAAGCATATCGTGCTTATATGAATATTTCCTTTGATCAATAAGTAAGCCCTACTTAAAGCTATAAATTCGAAAGTTAACATGAAATAAAAGATGTTTGTTATTCTTTAACCTAGAAACTACTTAACCGATCCACCTGAGTATGAATATTATCATTTAATTATATATGGTTATACAAATAAAAACTTTTCATACAAGAACCACGCAAGCTCCACCCTGTAATTGACCAAAATCTACAATACAATTTTCAGTGTTACCGCTGCAACGTATCTCGATCCCCAAATACAAATAACCTTAATACCACATAATCCCACCACGTTACTAAACATTAACGCATTTAGCATATGCAATTTAACTTTCCGATAACTCTGCTCGCATATTATCCAGAGACTTACAAATGTTAATCCGAAATTAGTTTTGCAACGACCGCGATGTTATCTTAAATGCATGAATAAATAAATACTTGGAATGTTTTAAAACAAGTCAAAGTAATTACACATTTGAGCAACATAGTAAACATATTATGGTGTATACCCATTATTCACGGGACAGGCCTACGGCGTAGAACTACAACGTAAACCCACGACACACGACCTATGTCGTAGACCTATGGCGTAGACATATGTCGTAGACCTATGGCGTAGACCTATGTCGTTGACCTATGTCGTAGACCATGTCGTAGACCCATGTCGTAGACCCATGTCGTAGACCTATGGCGTAGACCTATGTCGTAGACCTATGGCGTAGACCTATGTCGTAGACCTATGGCGTAGACCTATGGTGTAGACCTATGTCGTAGACCTATGATGAATTATGGACATAATACAAAATTACATATCTAATAATTTTGTTATAAATCACGATTACCATAATCTCCTCTCATTCATGAATTCTATGATCTAAATGATAATTTTGAATTAAAATTTTAGAAATCATTGCTCAGCAAAATCTTCCTGACTCCCTCAATAGAAATTTTATATGAAAGTGGTATATTTCACAGCGAAAAATATCAGCCAATAAAATCAGTATAAACGTAAAGGATTCAAAAGGGAAAGAAACGCAAACATTAGCTTACACATTTGCCCTTATTTGTCTCGTATGTTTGACTACATGACTGTATTATCAAAACGTTTGTAGGCTTTTATTTTATTTATTTAGGCTTGTCTTATTTATTTAAGATATATATAAAAGCGAAACTTATTAAACAATATTATATTTTAAGAATATTGAAAAAACATACTAAACATATACTGAGCGGGCAATATTGATTTTTATGACAATACACTTTTTTTTTAAATATAGTTATCTAACGTTATCCACATGGATAAAACCTTTGAAATAATATAATCCATACCGCACTTTTTGACCGCCTCCTTGGAACAGTGGTTGACACGTGAGCGTAGAACTGAGACGTCCTAAGTTCGATTTCCGGTGGAGACGAAGAAAAAAAATGTTTCGGTCTGGCAGAACACAGAAGGCTGATCACCTACTTGTCCCTAAAGAAAATCAATCAGTGAAACAAATGTATGCATAATGCATCTGTCCATTCCATAGGGACACGGGACTTCACTTTTTTTTATAACGCACTTTTTAAACATGTCTGTACTGGAATATAGATTATATTTCTTCCACTTAAACTTATTTCCATACTTATTTAAATGTAACTGAATTAATTGATCCTCATACCCTATAGTTATAATAAAGCAAGACAATATCATGCATAAATCGCAAACTAAATTTTAACCTCACCACTAGCTATGAACACATTGATTATCATAAATAAACTCGCTCGCTATCTGAATTTCTAATTCATTCCACACACGTTTTCAATTTTCACAATTTTCAACGTGTAGAACGCTAGACTTTCAAATAAGTAAAGATGTAAGTGTTATTTTTAGCAAAGACTACATGACTGACTGTGTTTTATGAAAGATTGTTGAATATAATATTTTAATGTTTTAAATTATTATAAGACCAAACCTTTTAAAGTGATCAAAGATGCACAAAATAAGTTTTAATTTACCAGACAAAATTAAAAACATGCCCTACATTATAATAATATTATTTTATAAATACTGCAAGTATTTTCCCACCAAAATCGAAAAACAACTCGTTTAAACACTAATTTTAACACACTTTTATTTATAAGCTTCACCTCTATGTTATTAGGTTTGTATGTTTGTATGTTACCAACATATTTGTATCTAACCTAGTCCTTTAGACTCAATTTAGACTCACTTTAAACGGACAGATTTTATTAAAACTTAATACACTTATCAAGGATCGGTGACAATACAATACTTTCATGATTTATAATCTCGTTAAAGATTGTTTTGTTATCGTTTTAACTAATTTAAATATCTTATAACAATATATTTGAATAAACTCATAAATTTTCAATTTCATAATAAACCGTAAACATACCACAAAGCACAACAAAAACGCAATAACCCACAATACATTTGATTTGCCGAAATGGCAGCGGCGTTCAGAATTCAATTTCCCTGCACATATTTCATGGGAAACTTACAATTTCATCCAACTTTTACATTTCTCGGATTTATTAACTTCGCCTGAAGCTGTCGCTGTTCCGTAGATGTCGATATATGAGTAAATAAACAGATATTATAAAGGAATGGTTGTTTGTTTGGGCCGATTGAATTCGAATATTTTATAATTATTATATATTATTTTATAATAGTAAACTGTACTACTTAGGTTTTGAATGGCGGGTCAAATAAAAAGAGGGGAGAAATGGCTCATTTTATAAATAGTGTACAAATATGTATGGAAAATAACATTATCAAGTAGTTACAAATATTCCATATGAAGGCCCTGAACATTATTTTTAGACTATCAATTAAAAAAACACTATTCGATCTCAAACGTTTTTACGTTTGAAGGCAATATTAAGTGACATACTTTTAATGTTCTTTTTTTCAATACCAATTAAAAAAGCTATTAATAGGAACCTATTATACCCCGTTTACATCCTGAATAAATGAATAATGACCTTATAAATCTGAAATTCCGCCCTATTACAAATTTGTTTATTTTGGATGTTAAAAAATATCATATGGCCTTTAATTATTTTTAGATAATAATCCAACATCCTTGGCACAAATTCATGACAAACAAATCAAAGTGTACCCTTTAGGAACGCCCTTGGGCATGTTCCTAAAGCGTGGGTTTTAAAGAGAATTGGCAATGAATTCAAATAAATGTTTTGAAACATAATATATAACCTATTATCAAAACTAATATCCATTATTTAACTGCATTATTTTCTTGGCAGTGCCTCGCCTTACGGCAAAAGTAAGCATTGTTTAAAAAGCCCATATAATATGCATCTAAATAAACCAAACAAAAGCCTATTAGCCTTTCAAAATAAATGGGCTATCTAACACTGAAAGAATTTTTCAAATCGGACCAGTAGTTCCTGAGATTAGCGCGTTCAAACAAACAAACTCTTCAGCTTCATAATATTATAAGTATAGGTTCGTATTGAAATTTGGAAAGTGACGCAAACCCAAGATTTTCTACCAATAATTACTCAACGCACCTAAAAGTGTTCAGTTCAAAAACTTATAGAAAAACCCACGTTTCGTTTAACAATAGAAAAAAATTTAATGCAGTATAATTTCAGTTGACCTCTAGGCCTGCACGTAATTTCCTCTCAAAACCGGGATAAACCCGGTCAAAACGGATTTTGACAAAGTGGAAAATTATTGTGCCGACTTATGAAGGATTGCTTGCTTTATAAAACTTCCTAGTGCGACAATAATAGCGAATGGAGCAGATTATATTTATTTTTATAAAATTATTTTACATTAACATTAATATTTTACGATGAGCCTCTAAGATTAGGAACATAGAAATCTAAATAACAAGACACATAGAAGTGCTATAATGTCATAATTAGTATGAAAACCACTGTCGCCAAAACCCACACATTTAAACCGATAACTAGACAGTTCACACAAGTAAACTATGCCTTTTATTGGACAGCTTCATTTTAATGAAAACTAACTTAAATAATAAATTTCGCATTTTAATATGTACCCTAACTCACGACTGTACGGTTTATTTTAGTATAACATCCCTAGGGTACTTGAGATGTTTTGTTTCCTTTTGCTTAGAAACTTCAAATACGAAAAAATTCGGCTATTCGACAACAGAGGGCGTTAATTTTTGATAGATATAACTTTGAACCTCAACGCATAGAAATAAGGTTGAAATTTCATTAACGTTCATTCAACGCTTTAGTGATGTAAGACATCATCAGCCTTGTTATCGATAGTTAAGTGATAGTTAACAAATAAGAAATATATAGTTGTTGATTTTTATACAGTGGTAGGCTCATCTCGTGAGCCCACGGCAGACTGTAGATATACCTATAAGAAATAAAAATATGTTATGTACTTAAATATTTATTTATCTATATATACAAATAATAAAACAGTGTCTGTACATTGTATAATATATTTAAAAAAATGGAGGGGGTTTAGAAACTGAGAGTATAAATTTGAAAATCTCGAACACCTGATACAGAACCGCGCCAGACCACCAAAACTATAAGAGTTAAACAATTGTGCCATAACAAAAATCGATCCACATGATAGCATTTCCCGCTGAAAGTATAAATTTAAAGATCTGAAATGTACTGCGAGCCCTTTTACACTATAACATAGGAAAGACAACAGAGACTCACAAACTTTCGCATTTATAATATTAGTAGTATGTCCCGAATACACATACAACAAAAAATTCAAAATCAAGAAGAAAGTTAGAGTAAGAGAGAGAGTGTTGCTGGAGTACGGCGTGAAGAGATAGAACAAGAGCACAACGAAAGTAGTTTATAAAGAGATTTAAAAGTTTTTAACCGACTTCAAAAAAAAAGGAGAGGTTATCAATTCGGCCGGTATGTTTTTTTTTTTGTATGTACACCGATTAAATTAACAAATTTTTTTTCCCAGTCGCGGATATCCATTTGTCCTTAATGTCAGGACATTGTGGAAATCTACAAAGAATATATTTAATATAAAATAGTTTTGTCAACCTAAACGAAGAATGTCCTTTACATTATGGCATTATTGTATATTTTTTAATTAATGTGATTCTGTATCTACCTACAGTAAAATTGTCCGAAAATCTTACGATGTAGGTACTTAGTTAGTTAAAAAAGTTATATATCAGTTATATAGTGAAATAAATAAAAACCTAGTTAACTACTAATTATAAATTATATTTTAACATCGTATTACGCAAAAAACTTTTAACACATCACATCACTAGCTTGCGACTATTTACTCTTTATCGTTTACAATGCAGTACATTGCTTCTTGTAATTGTCATTTGATAACATCTGGCAGTTATAACAACCGACCTGTCAGATGTTGACAATAGTAAAAGGCAATGTATAGCTAAACGTGATGAGAGGAACGGTTGACTGTGTCATTCGTATTACTTGTAAATATTGTTTAATTTTAAGGAAAAACGGCAATATTTATAAACAAAAATACTTGCCGGTGAAATGTTATTCCTTTATTAGTATAATTACAATTTATGGAAGAATTACCGCACCGGGAAATGCTGCAACACACCATGTTTACTCACGCACGTGTCAGGAACAACTGAACAAGCGACGAACAGACTTGTGGTATGGTAACCACCTGAGCGGCGACAATGTCACGCGCGCTTACGACTTCTAGTGCCTTGTTATTTAGATTTCTATGATTAGGAATCTTATTAGTCCTAAAAACTACACATCAAATAAATTACTTTCTTATTTATAATTAGACCCACAACAGAATAAAATGTATTCCTAGGAAAAGATAAAAAAATGTCTTGAAAAAAGATGTTTATTCCCAAAAAATATTTGAGGTGGTCTACTTTAAAATAAAATTCGAATTCGAATAACTTTAGTTTTATGTCTGTTTCTCCCATAAAATAAATGTTTGCATAAACAATGAAATTAATACGCGAAGTCGAAAAAGTTTATTTAAACTGCAGAAATAAATTATTTAAGTGGAACTTTGCATACAAATCGGAATAAATATTTTTCAAAGAGCGGTATAAAAATATTGTTGAAGCATATTTATCAATTCTGTTCGTAGCGTAGTTTCTTTAGAGTTTAGACGAATTAATATTTCAAATAATAATTATTATGCCAATATAAATTAAATACTACAACTTATAGCTTAAGATGATTCGCTAGATAACCTGAAAAGTAAATTGTTATACGAATTATTTACTAATAGAATGAAAATAAACAACTCTTCTTTTTCAACGCATTATTATAACAATATGATTTATCAAAATTTATATAAAAAATATCACATAAATAATTAAAAAAATTCAGTGTTTTAGCTCTTTCAGTCTTCAGTCCCAAAAATAACTTCGAATATTTTAATGAAAACGTCAACAGGAGCCGTGTATAGCAGGAATGCAGTATACACGACTTCATTTTCTCCCATAACTATTTTCCCTCCACCGATGATTAATTGCAACTCTAATATGAACATCTGTAAAGAATTATCTACGTTAATAATATGAACATAGATAATATGTGTATAAAGCCTATATAGTATGTGTGTACATACTATATAGGCGGCACTGAATTAAAATTAATTGATTTAAAACGTAAAGGATTTGTATAATTGATATGATAATAACTTATGTAATAACTTAAGACAGACGGTCTCTTAAGTAGAGACTAAATAAATTAACTGACTTGGTATTACATGGATTTCACAACTTTTTTATTTAGACACACTGAGTTGCGAGACGAAGGAATAGAATTTAATGGTACGTTCAGATGCGTGGCAAGCAGCCTGGCAAGCAGCCCGGCAAGCAGCCCGGCAAGCAGCCCGGCAAACAGCCCGTGCGCTTACGGTACAAACAAACAAACACGGGCGCATGCACAAACAACATGTTAACATGCTTGTGCCCGTGCTTGTGCTCGTTGGATGTCACTTTGAACGCAAGCGTCTGATCCACCGTAATGGTAAACATTACTGAAACAGTTGACTACTTTGGGCTTTCATATACCATTTGTATTCATGCCTAAATGTTTGTTTACAAACTGCAATGATGAGAAGTATTATAAACGAACTGCGCTTCGCGGTTTCACCCGCGTGGCTCTGCTCCTGTTAGTCTAAGCGTCATGATATATAGCCTTCCCCGATAAATGAGCTATCTAACACCAAAAAAAAAATTTTCAAATCGGATGAGTAGTTCCTGAGATTAGCGCGTTTAAACAAACAAACTCTTCAGCTTTATAATATTAGTACAAAAGACTTACTATTGCATGTAGTACAGTACCCACGGGCAGCAACGTCCAGGAAATCGAGTTCAATGGTATTTCTTTTAATGGGTCATTGTTTTTTAATGCATGCATCACAATACAGGTCGCAGCAAATGCTGTTATTATACCGATCACGTAAAGATACCACGCTCTGAAGTTAAACTGAAAATTAGAAGAATATTAATTAATTATTAAAAATGTATTTAATTGTGCCTGTAATCTATATATTATATATTATTACAGGTACTACTTATACATTTTTAATTTTATTAGGGAAATTAATCTACAATTTCGTGCAATCGCGCAACCCACAAAACGGCTGGACCGATTTTAATGAAATTTTTGTGTATATTCGGCAGGTTTGGAATGACCTCTTTTTATATTTCTCAAATTCATATTACCTAATTTTTGAATCGTCATGACTATGGGTCAATTCATACTAGCGCAGAGTCGAAGCAAATCGAAGCGTCAATCGGAAACTTAATATAGCAAATTCACCCTTATCTCCACAACGAAATGCACATATTTCTTCAAATGGAAAAAAAGGCACGTGAATTCACGCGCATTCGACGGAATTCTCGCTTCTGCCCTTATTGTGAGGAATTTGACGCATCGATGCGCTTCGTCTCTACGCTGCGCTAGCGCTAGTATGAATTGACCCATAATTTTACCATTTACTACAGTTTCAGAAGACAGTTTCTACAGAGAAGAACAGGCAAGAAACTCTTTTAGACCTACATCAATTTTACATCTTAATTTTACACAATATTTACATATATCATAATAATTACGCCAAAGAACTAAGTTATAGATTATAATATACGAGCTGTGCCTCACGGTTTCATCCGCATTGCTCCGCTCCTGTTGGGTGATGATATATAGGATTTTTTTTAATCGGACCAGCAGTTCCTGAGATTAGCGCGTTAAAACAAACAAACAAACTGTTCAGTTTTTAACCGACTTCAAAAAAAAGGAGGAGGTTATCAATTCGGCCGGTATATTTTGTAATATATTTACACTCACCTGAGTAAAAGAGAGAGCTATGCACACAGCCACCACAGTGAGGATTGATATGGAAACATACAAAGGGACCAGGGTTATATGCCCGCAGGTATATGCGAATGATAGGAAACAAGCACCAACGACCTGAAACATTGTATTCTGTCACTACATAATAATATTATTATACACTAGCGGTCCGCCCCCGCTTCGCCAGTGGTACATATTTCGCAATAAAAGGTAGCCTATGTTCTTTCTCAGGGTCTAAAGATTGTCTGTGCCAAATTTCATCAAAATCGGTCCAGTAGTTTATGCGTGAAAACCATACATACATACATACAAACTTTTCCTCTTTATAATATTAGTATAGATAAAGGCCTCACATAATACAGTTTGGTGGTATAAGCTAAAGCATGATTTATTTTATTTATTTATACTTTATTGCTCTAAGATAACTAAATATGAACTTAATCTAATTATAAATTAAAACAAATGGCGGTCTTATCGCTAAATTGCGATTTCTTGCAGACAACCGGAGTACGGAAGGAAATTAATTAAATAAGAATAAGGCAGAGTATAAATATATGATTCACGCTAGACCGTACCAGAGACGGACCATCCCGGAGGCACAGATTAGAGAATAGTTACTTCGCCGGAGGCATGAAACAATATCCATTCACATTTCACCCGTGTTTCGCCCGGGCTCCGACCGTGCCACGTTCGGGCATGAATCACTTATAATTGTAAAAAAATGTGTGCGTGTACTAGTGTACACAGTACACACGTAAGAAGTGAAACTTCTTTATGAACTTATTTTTCAAAAAATAATTTACTTTATGCAACTTTACAGAAATACGTCGAATCACGCGTGGTAGGGATAAGAAAAAGATGGCGCGTAACGGAAAAATGTCACGCGTAACGAAAAAATGTTACACTAAATATTTTTCCAACCCCGATAAAGAAGTTTCACTTCAAAAAAAATTTAAGAAAAATAAATAATATTTACCGCCATGGCTAAAAATAAATAATGAAAAGGAACCCGTGTAAAACAATCGCTGCAGAACATAATACAGTTTGGTGGTACGAGGAACAGTCTGAAATCAATCAATACTTGAGAATCTTAACCACAAAAACGGAAAGAATAAAAATAAATCAAGGAAAAAAAGAACCTCTCTTTCTTGTCTACATTTTTAAATTTCAATTTAAATGTATTAAAATACAATTGATTTGTAACTTATTACTAACTAGCGGCCCGCCCCGGCTTCGCCTGTGGTACATATTTCGCAATAAAAGGTAGCCTATGTTCTTTCTCAGGGTCTAAAGATTGCCTGTGCCAAATTTCATCAAAATCGGTCCAGTAGTTTATGAGCCTATTAATTACAATCAAACAAACAAACAAAAAAAGTTTTCCTCTTTATAATATTAGTGTAGACTAAGGTAATTACCAGAAAGTCATAATATATAAAAGCTCTTGCCATAATATAATATTAAATGAATTATGATAATTTTTTATTTCAGTTTTGTAGACATAATAATAGAAGATAAATAATAATCGTAGTTCGAAAAATATTTCCTTAGTAAATAGATAATACTATCTTAAAACAATTATCAGTTATACACTTACAGTCCAATAAAAAAATACAGGTAAAAGTCTAATTCTATAAGTGGTTCCCGCAAATAGTTTCTGAAAAAAAAGTAAAAAAAGTTGATTTATACAAATATACATGTAATCAATAAACTTTTATAGATTTAGTAGTTTTGCTCTACTCTCTACACTATTATGCCCATAATTTAAATATTTATTACCCATTGAAGTACTGAAATCAACTTGATCCACAACTACCTATCAAAAGGTTGTCAATAATATCTATATGTATCAATATAATAATAATAATATAATTCATTTATTTATTGTAACATCATTGGTCCACTTGTTAGTAACAATATTCTTATAACTATGTTAGTAACAATACATAAATTTTATTCTAGTTAATATGTCAACTTAATTATGAATTATATTAATTTTCATTACATAAAATATTTTATTCATTAACATTATAATCACGAACATAAAAAATTAAGGTGATTGCTACGATCTGTTCCCAGCCAATGTTCCGCTAGATGGCGCTGAATTCTACATTTCTAGTTTATTTGAGTTTTTGCGTAATTGGAAAACCTTTAAAAGTCGTAGGAATAGTCGTGGCGATTACTGAATATTATATTTTATTTAAATATGTCATATCATTGCCTTAAAATCCACCCAATTCGGTAAAACCATGCGTTTTAACATCTGTCATTGCATACAGGGTCGTTTACACACACAGACGTATACAAAAATGATAAAGATTTAAGTCTAGATGGCGTGAATCGTGAAACACAGACGTATACAAAAATGATAAAGATTTAACTCTAGATGGCGTGAATCTAAAACAAGTTTTCCATTTTTCTGTATGGGTAGACAAAACTTCAAAACGCCACCTGCTACGGTTTATATTAGGAACGATTAGCTTTCCGCCCGCATTTAAAAAAAAAAACCCGCATAGTTCCCGTTCCCGTGGGATTTCCGGGATAAAACCCATTCAATGTGTCCAAGTTACGTTCTATATGTGTGCTAAATTTCATTGTTATCGGTTCAGTAGTATTTGCGTGAAACACACACATGATACACATCCTCACAAACTTTCGCATTAGTAGGAAGTAGGATTGTTATAAAAATAAAAGTTATATTTGTTGACGTAAACTATTTTGTTGTAATTTTGGGAAATAAATAATGTCAAAATTGATTACAATAAAACGCAGTTTTATTTTATTACATTACACTATTGTTTTTTTTATCAAAACATGTATTTGAAGTAGCATATACCTATGATATAATATTATGCTGATCCAAGCATTTTCACTCAAAACTAATATCACCAATGATTTGTAAAAGTAAATTATTTCAATATACATTTCATAACCAACAAGTAAGAATAATTATTCATACAACAACAAATCTAAAACACTATTTACTATGGAAAAAAACCAGGAAGGTGAAAAAGATATTTACGATTTCGACGCACTCGACTTTTAGTAAAATATAGTAGGTAAAAATTAAACAATGGTAATGTAAATTCTAAACAAACTACTACCAAAATACAATTAGAACAAAAATCATTTGACTTGTTTATTTCACCCAGAGGCCAGAGGCGGCTCGTGACAAAATTGTATAGGTGTTCACTTGAAATAAAACAACGAAAATACAATAGCGTTAGCGGGATGATTTATTACAAAAAATGAGCACCACATTTTATAAATGTCTATAACACTAAAAATTACAAAGTACAGGCTATTTCAAAACGAATTCAATGATTATCAATAATTAGCAAAACACCGAATTTGCATTCGCGAGCGTAGGTATCCATAGTGTTTGTCACTGACGGTCACTGACCTCTATAACTTATAGTTACTTATACGTGAGAATCAAAACGCTACTTGCTACGGTTTATTATGAACGATTGTTATAAAAATAAAAGTTATACAATATACATATTTGTTGGCGTAAACTATTTTATTCATCATTAATTTTGGAAAATAAATAATGTCTAAATTGATTACAATAAAACGCAGTTTTATTTTATTACATTACACTATTTTTTTTTTTTTTATCAAAACATGTATGTATTTGAGTAGTTAGTAGCATATTATATTCTGAATTTCTGATCCATGCCTATTCACTCAAAACTAATAACACTAATGATTTGTAACAGTAAATTATTTCAATAGGTAGGTATTTGAACATTTCCCAACAAGACGTAAGAATAATTATTCGTAGGTATACAAGATACAATAACAAATCTAATACACTATTTATTATTTTATTATTTACTAGCGGTCCGCCCCGGCTTCGCCCGTGGTACATGTTTACGTTTTCTCTCCATAAGAAATAAGAACCATCCTCGTACTTCAAGGAATATAATAAAAAACGCTACAATAAACGCTAAAAATCGCTACAATAATTATATTTCAATTTTATCTTTTTATACCTAGTAGAACTGGCCGACGCGGACGAATAAAAAAAATTGTATTAGAATAAATTTAAACAATAAATTACGGAACAAAAAAAGGATTGTAACTGAATTAGGTACCTATGTTTGTTTCTGGGCGCACCGTTTTCGACGACGCGACGCGCGATGTAAGCGTATAGGTATAGGTACCTACTTTGCTAAAACAAACTAATAAAATTGTGTGTCTGTCTGAAAATTCGGAAAAGCATATTTTGCAAGTTTGTGATTACTTTGATAGTTTACCGATTTATAATAATTGTAATTGTAATTGTATAATATATCATTTGCAATGTGGTGAAATTTCATAAAAATCACGGGCCAATTTTTTGTTTTGAATCCCACCGAAAATATAATTGCGTTATTAGAATAATTAATTACTATACCTACCCACGATCAATTATTACAATATAGTCTCAAATGCATACTAGAGAAATATTGCAATTTGATTCAATTAAAATGCATAGCATACAAAAATAAATTCACAACACAAGAAATTCCGCGCGCAAATCATAGCGCGTGTCAATGAAATCAAGAATGTTTTATATCAAGCCGAAGACGACGCGACGCCGAACAAAAGTACCTACGACGGACGACCACGCTTCGAGTTGCCAAACAACAATAATGAGTAATAAATTGTTTACAAAAAAAAACAAGTTTTCCATTTTTCTGTATGAGTAGACAGAACTTCAAAACGCCACCTGCTACGGTTTATATTATGAACGATTGTTATAAAAATAAAAGTTATATTTGTTGGTGTAAACTATTTTATTGATCAATAATTTTGGAATTTAAAATTGTCAACATTGATTACAATAAAACGCAGTTTTATTTTATTACACTATTGTTTTTTTTATCAAAACATGTATTTGAAGTACCATATAATATTATGCTGATCCAAGCATTTTCACTCAAAACTAATATCACTAATGATTTGTAAAAGTAAATTATTTCAATATACAATGTACAGGCTATTTCAAAACGAATTCAATGATTATCAATAATTAGTAAATCACCGAATTTGCATTCGCGAGCGTAGGTATCCATAGTGTTTGTCACTGACCTCTATAACTATATCGTACGGGAGCTAGCAACGTTAAAAAAAAAGTCATTTTAGTATAGTTGGGTTTTTGATATACTGTTTCTCTTGCTATTTCGGTTAGAGTCCGGGCTGTCTGGCTGGCCGCAGTGGTTGCGTTTATTAGTGCGCATCTTATCTGCACAGGAAAATATCCTTAATTTAAAGTCATTTTTTAACGCGTAATTTTTAATCTTTTGCCTTTAGATAGATCCATCAGACATAATTTTTTTATTGCAAGACGTTTTTTTCGTTGTTAAATAGGTGCCAGACGCAATTTTTTATTAAAATAATTAAAATGTCATCGAAATAAGTGAAATTCTATCAAGATGAGTCCGCTTAAAAGGTAAGTAATAACTTTATTATTTATATTATATTATCCTTTTTTAATACTTATATTGAATAATTAGTAAACTGATATTTTTAATAGATGGTTTCATATTTATTACACTTTTGGGTATAAATATGAATTTGATGATATTTGTATTTTCTAGTGTTTGATTTTACGCGAGTATTATACATTTAGAAATTAAAGACTCGGGAATATAATATAATGAATAAAACGCGTATTTCTTGATGATATCTGGTTTTTATCAAGTTTACATTAACGTCCTATTTGAGGTTCGTTGGGAAAAGAAGGCACCATGGTAGATTGTTGCAAAAAAATTGTAAATAGTAAAATGAATATTATATATAGTATAAGTTACACAGTGATTACTTATCCTTCACGGGGACTCATCTTGATAGAATTTCACTTATTTCGATGACATTTTAATTATTTTAAATAAAAAATTGCGTCTGGCACCTATTTAACAACGAAAAAAACGTCTTGCAATAAAAAATGTATGTCTGATGGATCTATCTAAAGGCAAAAGATTAAAAATTACGCGTTAAAAAATGACTTTAAATTAAGGATATTTTCCTGTGCAGATAAGATGCGCACTAATAAACGCAACCACTGCGACCAGCCAGACAGCCCGGACTCTAACCGAAATAGCAAGAGGAACAGCATATCAAAGAACCAACTATACTAAAATGCTCACTTGTCAACGTTGCTACCTCCTATACGAATAAGTTAGTCAGTGGTGTTTGTTTATAATATAGGAGTGGCAACTGGCAATGTCGCGCGCAATTGCTGCTGTCATGCGATGCGGCAACGTTGCATGAGAATCAAAACGCTACCTGCTACGGTTTATTATGAACGATTGTTATAAAAATAAAGTTATACAATATACATACATATTTGTTGGCGTAAACTATTTTATTCATCATTAATTTTGGAAAATAAATAATGTCTAAATTGATTACAATAAAACGCAGTTTTATTTTATTACATTACACTATTGTTTTTTTTTTTATCAAAACATGTATGTATTTGAGTAGTTAGTAGGTAGCATATTATATTCTGAATTTCTGATCCATGCCTATTCACTCAAAACTAACCCTTAATTGGTCGCGTGGGGTGTCATACACCCCAGAGCGGGTTTCCAGGCTCACAACTTTTTAAAATTTGAATTTAGCGCGCTGTTCTTCCAGGTAGCTTCGTAAACACGTAAAACGTACACGATTCAGTTGCGAGCGGCGCTCGTTTGTGGACGGTTGGGCTTGGAGAGCGTGTTTGGGGTGCACGACACCCCAGGTGACTGTTTGTGTGGTCTAAATTCCGAGTAAGTGGCCAATTGGTAATTTTATTATTTCTGTTTTAAAACATTGTATTTTGCAAGTGATAAATGTTAACAGTGTTCAATTATAATACTTTGAAAATTTTGAGGTTATGTTGTGATATTTTTGTTTTAGGTTACCAGTAAAATGCCACGTGGACTAAAAGGGTGAGAAAAGAAAGCCCGAAATTATTCATTTTTATAATAAAACCAAAAGTGGACTTGATACGAACGACCAAATGTGCGCCACTTATAATGTAGGAAGACGTACCAAAAGATGGCCGATGGTGATATTTTTTCATATTTTCAATATCACAGGTATCAATTCCTATGTAATATACAAATCTAAAATTGACCCCAATATATCCCGAAGACTATTTTTAAAGTTACTGGCTGTTGATTTAGTCAAACCTCACCAAATATCAAGAGCCAGCATACCCACACTACCACGACCGCTGCAAAAACGACTAAAAAGACAGCATGAAATTTCGGACCAAGAATCTATTTCTGAAGCAGGCCGATCGCAATCATACAAAAGGTGCCATGTATGTCCAAGAAGTAAGGACAGGAAAACAAAGACTGAATGTTTTAAATGCCATAAACATGTGTGCAATGACCATATGATTGTAGTCTGTAAAAATTGCAACGGTTAAAACTAGGATTTGTAAAAAATATTTTTCATATTAAAAAAATAAGTTAATTATATTATTAAAAATGTTTAAAAGTTGATTAATATGTAAGTTCAAATGTTATAATTAATAAAAGTCTGATTTTGCATGTATTTCGTATTTTATTTTATTTCCTAATTCTGGGGTGCTACACACCCCACGTGACCGCTTATGCAACTTTGTAGGCGCGCCCAATTAAGGGCTAATAACACTAATGATTTGTAACAGTAAATTATTTCAATTATAGGTAGGTATTTGAACATTTCCCAACAAGACGTAAGAATAATTATTCGTATACAAGATACAATAACAAATCTAATACACTATTTATTATTTTATTATAATTTACTAGCGGTCCGCCCTCTTTTTATACCTAGTAGTTAGAACTGGCCGACGAATAAAAAAAATCGTATTAGAATACAATAAATTACGGAACAAAAAAGGATTGTAACTGAATTAGGTAATTAGGTATGTTTGTTTCTGGGCGCACCGTTTTCGACGACGCGACGCGCGACGTAAGCGTATAGGTATAGGTACCTACTTTGCTAAAACAAACTAATAAAATTGTGTGTCTGTCTGAAAATTCGGAAAAGCATATTTTGCAAGTTTGTGATTACTTTGATAGTTTACCGATTTATAATTTGTAATTGTAATTGTAATTGTTTATTATATCATTTGCAATGTGGTGAAATTTCATAAAAATCACGAGCCAATTTTTTGTTTTGAATCCCACCGAAAATATAATTGCGTTATTAGAATAATTAATTACTATGCCTACCCACGATCAATTATTACAATATAGTCTCAAATGCATACTAGAGAAATAATGCAATTTGATTCAATGCATAGCATACAAAAATAAATTCACAACACAAGAAATTCCGCGCGCAAATCATAGCGCGTGTCAATAACATTCATCAAGCCGACGCGACGACGACGACGCGCGCGACGCCGAACAAAAGTACCTACGACGGACGACCACGCTTCGAGTTGCCAAGTTACAACAATAATGAGTAATAAATTGTTTACAAAAAAAAACAAGTTTTCCATTTTTCTGTATGAGTAGACAGAACTTCAAAACGCCACCTGCTACGGTTTATAACGATTGTTATAAAAATAAAAGTTATATTTGTTGGTGTAAACTATTTTATTGATCAATAATTTTGGAAAATAATTGTCAACATTGATTACAATAAAACGCAGTTTTATTTTATTACACTATTGTTTTTTTTATCAAAACATGTAGGTATTTGAAGTACCATATAATATTATGCTGATCCAAGCATTTTCACTCAAAACTAATATCACTAATGATTTGTAAAAGTAAATTATTTCAATATACATTTCATAACCAACAAGTAAGAATAATTATTATTATTCCTACCTATAACAACAAACCTAAAACACTATTTACTATGGGAAAATAACCAGGAAGGTGAAAAACATATATTTACGATTTCGACGCACTCGACTTTTAGTAAAATATAGTAGGTAAACATAATATAGGAGTAACGGAGTAGAGTATACTAATTACTGATACCTACTTTGATAAAACAAACTATTTGTTTGTCTGTCTGAAAATTCGGAAGTACTTTGGTAGTTTACCGATTTATAATAATATTGTATATTATAATTATCGTTGTTTAAAAAATATTCAAACACAATAAAATATGATATACTGATTTATCACTGGTTTCAGTGATGAACTGATGAGTCAATGTTAGCCACTATACTTTCGTCATACGTGTGTATGATTGATGTGATTTGCAACGTGGTGATATTTCAGAAAAATCACGGGTCAAATTGTCCCACCGAAAATATAACTGCGTTATAAGAATAACTATACCTACGATAAATTATACAATATAATACAATATAGTCTCAAATGCATACTAGTGAAATATTTTAATTTGAATCAATAAAATAAAAAAAAATAAAAAATAATAATAATACAAAAATAAATTCACAACACAAGAAAATCCGCGCGCAAATCATAGCGCGTGACAATAAGAGCCGACGACGCACGAAGGAGCCTAACAAAAGTACCTACAATCATAGGCGGCTCGTGACAAAATTGTATGGCCGTGTTCACTTGAAATAAAACAACGAAAATAGGTACTTACCATACCTACCAAATTTCATGAAAATTGTTTCAGTAGTTTAGGCGTGATTGAGTAACAGACAGACAGACAGAGTTACTTTCGCATTTATAATATTAGTATGGATTTCAAAACGAATTCAATTATTATTTAGCAATAATTAGAAAATCCCCGAATTTGCATTCGTGATCGTATTCATAGTGTTTGTCTACACTAATATTATAAAGAGAAAAACTTTGTTTGTTTGTTTGATTGTAATGAATAGGCTCATAAACTACTGGACCGATTTTAAAAATTCTTTCACCATTCGAAAGCTACATTATCCACGAGTAATACTTATAAGATAGGTTTTATCCCGGAAATTTTACGGGAACGGGAACGGGAACGAGTTTTTCTTTGAAAACGCGGGCGGAGCCGCCGGGCGGCGGAAAGCTAGCTGCTAGTTTATAAATAATAGAGGAGTGGGAACGTCGCGCGCAATTGCTGCTGTCATGCGATGCGCAACGTCGCTTGATTGAACGCTCCGAAAATGGCTATTTTTCCATAGTAAATCTTTTGTTTCACGCGCAGGACTGATTTCTCTTTCACTCTTATTGGATTTCGTATGTAGGCAATGTACTGAATGTTGTTTCATAGCAGCGAAATGGAGAGCGCTCCGTAAGCTCCGTTTCGCGCGTTACTTATGAAATGAACAAGAGTGTATGTAATGATGTATTTTATTTGTAATGTGTAGTTACTTATTTTATTGATATTAGTATTGTAGTTTTTTACGATAGATTTTAAATAATGAGCAGGTATAACTTTATTATTAATTATTTATGGGAGTTTACTGCACCAGCGCTCCTGAGGACGAGCCGCCAAGGCCGCCGCTGTTCAAAACGCTACCTGCTACGGTTATGAATGATTGTTATAAAAATAAAAGTTATATTTGTTGGCGTAAACTATTTTATTCATCAATTTTGGAAAATAAATAATGTTAAAATTGATTACAATAAAACGCAGTTTTATTTTATTATTACATTACACTATTGTTTTTTTTTATCAAAACATGTATTTGAGTAGTTAGTAGCATATAATATTCTGAATTCTGATCCATGCCTATTCACTCAAAACTAATAACACTAATGATTTGTAACAGTAAATTATTTCAATAGGTATTTGAACATTTCATAACCAACAAGTAAGAATAATTCGTATACAAGATACAATAACAAAAATCTAAAACACTATTTATTATTTTATTATATTTTATTATGTGAAAATAACCAGGAAGGTGAAAAACATATTTACGATAACATAGTAAACATAATTATGGTTTTGCTATTAGGTAGTGTCAGGAGGAGAGATTGCGTGTTCAAATCACGTCGGTGTTACCATTGTGGAGAGAGGAAGGTGGAATACCTCCAACGAACAAGCCTACCTACTCGACTGGCCGGCCGTTGAAGCCCTAATAAAAGATGTCGAAAAATGAGTAATAAATTGTTTACAAAAAAAACATAGATTTCTAAGGTTTTAAGTTTTATTTTATAATATTGTTATTTTTTTTTTTGAACGATTGGAAATGAAATTACTCAATTATTACACTTAGAACTTTGATTTATTAGAATTATAAGATAACGAACGCGATTCATGCGCACGACATCTAGCGCATTGCCTGTGCGTGACTTTTGCCAAGCAAACGAAAGGCGATGTTTAAACATCTACGCGCTAGATGTCGTGCTTGGCAAAAGTCACGCACACTACTGTAAAAGTGTCCAATTTTGCCGGTATTTCACTGTTGTTTTTCTAAGTAAATAATGTAAGTTATTGATTAAAAAGGTCGATCGCGGACACATTTCATTGTATAGAAGTGATAAAATGATTAGTTTTAAAGAAATAGTGTCTGTGTTAAGTGTTTAGAGGTAATCAAAAATGTATGGAGGGACAGGCGGAACATCCACCTTAAAAAACACAATACTATTAATGATAAATTAGAATTTTACGGAAATGTTCCAATATTGGCGAGTCAAATTTATCGCACAACACTTTCAGAATGCTGTTGCTGCTGCCACGAAGTCTTTTTAGCAAGGATGCAGTCTTTTTTATATGTAAAAATATCAAATTTAATATTCATTGAAATTAATACCCTATTTCGTGGTAGTAATGTTCAAAGTCGATTGTATAGCTCTTTAGAAAACTCTGCCTCATATACGCGTATGCAGACTTTTGCTTCGGACAATTATTGAGCGTTATTATGAATCAAGATTGAATTTAAAAATTTAATGTAATAAAAATGGTAACCAATAAAAAGTACTAACGAATTGATTATATATGACAAATAACTAATATTTAAACACAGTAAAACAGCCACGATTATTAGGGGGTATTTTAAATAATCATTTCTGTCTGATTCGTAATAGAACCGTGAACCTCTCTCGTCGTAACCACTACCGTAGCCACCAAATCCTGAAACCAAGAGAAATTACAGAAAGGAACCCAATAAATATAGTCACGAATAAAACAAAACAGATACGAAACAGGTAGTCCTATTCTATGAATCTTTATGATATTAACTAAAACTAAAGTGTTTACAGCAATATTGCTAAATATTTCTTACTAGCTGTGCCTCGCGAATTGACCCGCATTGCTCCGCTGCTGTTGGTCTAGGGTGATGATATAATAGCCTATAACCTTCCTCGAAAAAAGGGGCTATCTAACACTAAAATAATTTTTCAAATCGGACCAGTAGTTTCTGAGATTAGCGCGTTCAAATTCAAAAAAAAAACAAACAAACAAACTCTTCAGCTTTATAATATTAGTAAGTATAGGTACTTATACGTTTGAAGGTTTGATAATAAAATGGGTAATATTCCTTACTTTGCCAATTTAACAAAATTATAAACATATTGGAAGCACAGATTATAATACGTATTAAATTTAGTACATTTTGTAATAGATTTACCTGTACCAAATTGCACCCAAGTTATCTGTTGACGTTGCTTTTCTCCCTTTAATTTTTTCCCACTATCCTTATCACGTACACCCTTTTTAACCGCTCTTTCTACTTTTTCTTCATCACCATTTACTTCCTCAAACTGTTCTTCTTTAAGATCTTCATCATTTTCAACATCTTTACTTGTAATAAGTTTACTTTCTTTTGGTTTATTAGTTTCATGATTTTTTTCGTTCTCTAATATATTGACTTTAAATTCACTCTGCCTTATTTCAGCAACTGTTTTTAAATTCATTAGGTGTTATTTAATCAGTATATAACAGGAATATAATTATTATTTGTGACATCAAATTGAAAGAAAAATTGACAAATAATATAGATTCTCAGTTTGATTATTCTGTCAATACAATTGAATTGACATCTTTTTTATTAACATATTGTCGATGCGTTCCTATTATTATTGCGTTATTTTATATTATTTTACACCTGTATTACTTTGTTATACATCACAACATCTTATACTTTTATCAGCATCAATCAGCATACATAAGCTGTATAAAAATATAATAATTTGTTTTACAATAAACCTTCAACCTATTTAAGTGGAGCTTTGCCTACAAATCGGAATAAATATTTTTCATAGAGCGGTGTAAAAAACATTGTTGAAGCTGTGGTTGAAGCATATCTATCAATTCTATTCGAAGCGTAGTTTCTTTAGAGTTTAGACGAATTAATATTTCAAAGAATTTATAAAATAAATATACAGTGTACCTATAGCTTAAAGTTGGTAATTCGCGTCTATATAACCTGAAAAATAAATAGTTATACGAATTATTCGCCAATAAAATGAAAATAAACAACTCTTCCTTTTCAACTCATTATATTAACAATAATATGATTTATCAGAATTTATATGAAAAATATCACATAAACCATTAAAAATTCCGCGTTTTAGCTCGTTCAGTCTTCAGTCCCAAAAATAACTTCGAATATTTTAATAAAAACGTCAACAGGAGCCGTGTATAGCAGGAATGCAGTATACACGACTTCATTTTCTCCCATAACTATCTTCCCTCCACCGATGATTAATTGCAACTCTAATATGAACATCTGTAAAGAATTATCTACGTTAATGATATGAACATAGATATGTCGCAGTCATCTAGTTGAATCTGCAATTTGATTTCATGACTAGCGCGTTAATTGAATGACGACATTTAATTGATTGCCTAATCTCTTCTAACTCTTCAAGTCGTTAAATGTAACGTTCAATGTCTTGACTGAACTTATTTATTTATTTATTTATTTTTGGTAATCCAACTGCTTTACATGTAATAAGATTTTACTATTTTGTTAATTAATTGAACAAATTGCCAATAAGGATTACAACATCTTATTCTTAAGAATAGATCATAAACTAGGAAGGTATACAATAATATTAGTAAAAAACAAAAAAATAACTACAATAAAATAATACATACTTAGTTACTTAATGTGTGTGAGCGTATGTTTAAGTATGTGTGCATATGAGTGTGTGTGTGCACATGTGTGTGTGTGTGTATGTTTGTGCTTGTGTGCTAGTGCTTGTTTAAAAAACCATTTATTTTAGATATTTCATTAGCAAAGCGTTGTTTAGAGAGTAGGAAAATGTCAGCACTTGTGTACTCTGTGTTGTATACACGCATAATGCGTTTTAACACACCGTTTCGTGCATAATTAGTATTAACTTTAGGGATGGAAAATAAGTTAGTCTGGCGCGTACGAAAACCGGGTACATTCAATTGCATCGATTCAAGCAATTCTGAGCAGTCGATGTGGTTATTCCATAATGCGTGAAGCAACATTAGATCACTTCGTTTACGTCGTATTTCTAGCGGTTCTATTTCGTAGCGGACACAAGCTTCATCATAGCTGTCAAAATAAGTAAAGTTTTTAAAGCTTAAAAACCTGAGAAACCTTTTTTGTATTGATTCTATTCTATCTATGTATACGGTGTAGCAGGGAGACCAAATACTCGACGCGTAGTCAAGTATGCTTCGAATATAGGCCGAATATAGAGATTTTATACAATTTATGCTATTAAAATCTTTACATGATCGCTTTATGAAACCAAGTTGTTTATAGGCTTTATTTACAATTATATCAATATGTTCCGACATAATCAATTTTGAATCTAGCGATACGCCTAGATCACGTACACAGTTCACTTCTTTTATCAAAACATCGTTTATTTTATATTCAAAGTTTATTGGATATTTTTTCCTACTAAAAGTGATTTTTTGGCATTTATTAACATTTACACTTATACGATTCTTAATATAATATGCTGCCAGTCTATCTAAGTCACTTTGAATTAGGCGGCAGTGTTCGACGGATTCAATTCCGTAGTAATTTTTTTTATTATCAGCGTACATTAAGTAGCGCACGTGTTGTATGCAGGTAAATATGTCAAATAAGTAGGCATTGTACAGCCTAGAGTCTAGACGTTGTAACTTCATTTAGCATAGACGTTGATTTGGATATGGGGTGGGTTAAATTAGATTCGTCGTATTTTTGAAAGACGAGACCCATGAAGCTGTCTCACAACCGTCCTCTAGTGGACGTTTGGCAAAAGTACATTCTGTCGTCAGTCAGCGTTATATCCAGGCTATGTTACAATCCGATAACTAATTAGCTGGACGTTGAGTGATGCTTCAATCAACGCTCGGCTGAGTCATCCATGTGTCAATTGAATGTCGTCATTCAATGAACGCTCTAGTCATTCAATCAAATAGCAGATTCAACCATATGACGGCGACATACATATACAATGCCATAATCTATGCAATTTTATGGTAAACATTACTAAAACAGTTAGCTACTTTAGTCTTTGTTATACCATTTTTTATTCATGTCCAGATGTTTGTTACCATACAAACTGCTATGATGTGAAGTACTATAAACAAATTGCGCTTCGTGGTTTAACCCGCGTGGCTCCGCTCCTGTTGGTCTTAGCGTAATGATATATAGCCTTCCTCGATAAATGGGCTATCAAACACCGAAAGAATTTTTCAAATCGGACCAGTAGTTCCTGAGATTAGCGCGATCAAACAAACTATCCAGCTTTATAATATTAATATAGATGACTTACTATTGCATGAAGAACAGTACCCACGGGTAGCAACGTCCAGGTAATAGATTTCAATGGTATTTTGTAAATGTTTTTTGATACATACATCATAATATAGGTCACAGCAAATGCTGGTATTATAACAATCACGTAAAGATACCACCGTCTAAAGTCAAACTGAAAATAAGAAGAATGTATAATAAAAAAATATATATTACTAGTGCCTATGAAAAATGATATTAAAGATAAGGCAATTGAATCTAAATTTCTTATATTGGGTTAATAAAGAGTGTTATACATATTGTAAATACTTATAAGGCAAATTCTCATGTCACAGTGTTTGAAACCAAACTCTTCCGAAACAGTCAGTTGTGTAGAACTGTAGGTAAGCCTCAGAATGAACAATTTTTATAATAACTACTAACTAGCTGCGCTCCGCGGTTTCACCCGCGTGGCTCCCCTCCTGTTGGTCTTAGCGTGATGATATATATGATATATAGCTTATAGCCTTCCTCAATAAATGGGCTATCTTAAACTGAAAGAATTTTTCAAATCGGACCAGTAGTTCCTGAGATTAGCGCGTTCAACCAAACAAACAAACTCTCCAGCTTTATAATATTAGTATAGATAAATTATTTACACCTACCTCAGTGAAAGAGAGAGCTGTGCACACAGCCACCACAGTGAGGATTGATATAGCAACGAACAAAGAGACCAGGGATAAATGCCAGCACGTAAATGCGAATGAGAGAAAACAAGCACCAATGAACTGAAACATTATATAATACTAGCTTTTCGCCCGCGTCTTCGCCCGCGTTTACAAAGGAAAACCCGCATAGTTCCCGTTCCCGTGGGATTTCCGGGATAAAACCTATCCTATGTGTCCAAGTTACCCTCTATATGTGTGCTAAATTTCATTATAATCGGTTCAGTAGTTTATGCGTGAAAACCATACATATATACATACATACGTACAAACCTTTCCTCTTTATAATATTAGTATAGATTACTATCACTACATCAACGATACTAGCTGTGCTCCGCGGTTTTACCCGCATTGCTCCGCTCTTTTTGGTCTTAGCGTGATGATAGAGGTATATAGCCTATACGTTGACACGACCTGTTAGTAATATTCATGCAAAATTTGAAGTAAATCCATGCAGTACTTTTTAAGTTTAGCCCGGACATACATACAGACAAACAGACTAAAATTCTAAAACTATATTTTAGCTTCGATATCAATTGTAGATCACGCTTCAAGTATTCTTTTAAAAAATATTCAATGTACACGTTTTGACTTTCTTACGATTTAAAAACAATAAATTTCTAAGTTTAAATTTATTTTAAGGTAAAGTTCTGTCATGGAGTGGATAAATTGGAATAAGTAAATAAGAAAGAATACATTAAGTAAATCAAATTCAAAATGTGCTTAATAAAAGAATTAAAATTCAAAGCAAAAAATAGTTTTGTAGCGACACCTCGCCCTGAATCGCGCAAGCGAAATGTTTTCGCTACAGAGCATATATACAACTATTCCGACATCATCCATCGGGGCCTTAACGGCCGGCCAGTCGAGTAGACTGGTCGAGGATCCTCCCTTTTTCGATGGAGGATTCCACCTTCCTTCCTCCACAGTGGTGACCCCTGACAGTTCACAACTCCTTCTGTCCATCCATGATGTCCATGCTCACCTATCCCTTCCCCGCCTACGATCACCGCCCGCCAGCCAGCGCACTCGGCTTCAAATGGAGTCCTGTCCACTACCATGTGCGATCGCGCATGCTTGGTCAGCTCCACAGCCATCCTCACTGCACACTCCGACTCACTGGAGCATTACACGCAGCATCACCGCACTCAGTTCCGACTCACTGTGAACTAGCGGCTTCCTGTTCCGACTCACTGGAACATACCTGGCACTGGCGAGGCAACTCGTACTACGACCTCCGGTCTCGGAGGGGAGTGCTGTAGCGACACCTCGCCCTGAATCGCGCAAGCGAAATGTTTTCGGGGCCTTCACGGCCGGCCAGTCGAGTAGACTGGTCGAGGATCCTCCCTTTTTCGATGGAGGAATTCCACCTTCCTTCCTCCACAGTTTGAAACCCACGTTTCTTCGTCAAAGTTATTTATTCTTATTATTCATTCATTGCTTATTCTTAGTTTCGTTTTCGATTGCTTTTATAAGTCTTGTAGCAGCTTTTTTATATAGTGAAGTCCCATGTCCCCTTGTGGGGTAAGGGGCAGATGCATTATATACATATGTTTCACTGATCGATTTTCTTTAGGGACAAGTAGGTGATCAGCCTTCTGTGTCCTGCCAGACCGAGACATTTTTTTTTTCTTCGTTTCCACCGGGAATCGAACCCAGGACCCCTTGGTGTTACGCTCACGCGTCAACCACAGTACCAAGGAGGCGGTCATCTTTTTTTATATAACACTATTAAAAATACTAATATATTTTTAAAATATTAACTGCTTTAAATAGTCAAACTGAAATTCCTCCTACAGAGAAATAAATTCTGTCAAAAATCTGCATTTCTTTCATAAAATTATCCTTACGTTAAATTAAAAGTTGTATACCAAAATTAGAGACATAACTGTAAGGCTATGTTTGAATTTCACAGACATTGAAATATAGTTATGTACTTTCATTTACTTCAGACCTTGCCAATTTTTTTTTGTTCTAATCTCGCTTTCCATTCAATATAATTGTAAAAAAAAGTTAAGTATATTGTACAATAAAAGAAACAGAAATAATATTTACCGCCATGGCTAAAAATAAATAATGAAAAGGAACCCGTGTAAAACAATCGCTGCAGAACATAATACAGTTTGGTGGTACGAGGAGCAGTCTGAAATCAATCAATAGTTGAGAATCTTATCAACACTTAAAATTTAATATTTTTTAACAAAAAACTAAACTTCCTTAAAATTGTCAGAACTGGACAAAATTTAAATGGAGACTAGACTAGACACTTGCTTTCAAATAATAAAAAACATCAATATCGGATCACCAATCAGTCGAGAAGTAACAATCCCAAATTGTGAACCTCCTCCTTTTTTAAGTCGGTTGAAAGAAGAATCTTTCTTTTGTTTTTGTCTACATTTTCTAATTTCAATTAAAATGTATTTTAGCAAAAAAAAAATATTAATCTTTAACTTTATTACTACTAACTAAGGTAAATAACGGAATTTCAAAGCCGTTATATATTATAAATAAACGCCATTGCCATAGAAATCTAAATAACAATACACTAGAAGTCGTAAGCGCGCGTGACCTGGTCGCCACTCAGGTGACTTCCAAGCCACCAGTGCGTTCGTCGCTGTTCAGTTGCTCTCGAGACGTATGTGTGTAAACATGGTGAGTTTCAGCATTTCCCATTGCGGAAATTCTTCCACAAGTTGTAAAATTTATACTCATAAAGGAATAACATTTTATCGGTAAGTATTTTTTTTTTTTTAAATAATGCCGTTTTTCCTTAACATTTTATTCTATGAGTTTAAGTTCAAAGATATTATATCTATTGAAAATTAACGCCCTCTGTTGTAGAAAAGCTCAATTTTTTCGTATTGGAGCAAAAAGAAACAAAACGTCTCATGTATAGGCCCATTAAGAAGAGCTGGAACGTCAACACATTTACACATTGCACATGTTAGGCCGGGAGATACTGACACAAAATTTCGGGTCATTTGTAACAGGATGGCGGTCTAGAGGGGTCTTAGTACGCAATGACAAAAAGAAAAATGATGGTCAGAACGCTGGTACCGGCGGACTAGTCGCGTGGGCGTTAGTCACACTCGTCGGATAAATAGCGAAAGTCCAACGATTTGTAACACAAAAATTTTAGAATTTACCGATAGCCCTTAAAAAAGATGTAGGCGGTAGTGTCATGCCATACTTTTACGATGTGACTTACAGTCCGCCATACCGACGTGAATGCGTTGATTTAAAAAAAACAATTCAACCATTTGTACCGGGCTAACTTTTGCACAGGTAACCATCGTCGTGCAGCCATTTACTAAAATCGCCATGCCATACTTTTCGGACGATTCCAAATGGTCGCCATACCGCGGAAAATCTGCAAAAAAAAAATTTAAATTTATTCTAATTAAGACTATATAAAAGTCATTCTCTATCAACATCTTAGTGGAGGTATAGTCAACTCGGCACTGGAAATACATCGTACACATCTTTTGTAATTATCTACTACAGCCTTAGATCATTAAGTAATGGATGGAGTACGCTGGCAAATGTTCTAACTAAACTTTCTGCTGATTTTGGTGCGGGGAGGGTAACTCACACTATGAAACACACAATGAAACACAATCACACATTCACAAAAATAATTTGTGTCACGAAAGTCGTAAAAATTTACGACCTTTTAAGCGACGAGTTTTTAAATTCAACTCTATCACTAAGTTCATAAAGATTAAATTTGTATCTTCCAAGATAGTCTCGTGGGGAGTGTGGTTCAATATCGCGTTCTAAATTCAACTTTATCACTTAGGTCATAAAGATTAAATTTGTATTTCTTTACAAGATAGTCTCGTAAGGAATGCGGTTCATTATCGCGTTTTAAATTCAACTTTATCTCTTAGTTCATAAAGATTAAATTTGTATATTTTCTTTCTATGATAGTCTCGTGGGGCCGCATCAATGATCGAGTAAACATGACTCGATTATTTGTCTTGATCATATCGCTAAACGATACATCGACGATTATTAGAAATTGCATTTAATTAGAAATGTACGTTATAAAAATAAAAAAATATACACAAATGAAAGGTTATTCCATCTTTTTTAATATTCGACATGTTTGAATTGCTTCTGCAAGACTTGACATTGCAAAACGGCATTTTTAGCGGAGCACTCGCAGACGTCCTTTCGATGTTTTACGAATACGCAGAGTGTTTGTAATCGATTACGCAAGTAGTTTTTATGAAAGCATAAGATTTTTCGATTCGAATAATCTTATACCTCGGCAAAAGGGGAAACGCCTGCGAGTGTTATCCATTACTTAATGATCTAAGACTACAGCATTTATCATATTATGATTTGAAAGTTTTATAGAATTATATTTACCTCTTAAGTGCAATGAGAAATTAGCATATTTATCACCCATTGCAGCCGCTCCTGCATTCGCCTCGCTCGTCTCTGAGGCCGCAATCCCTCCGTAGTTTTATCGGAGATACTTATCGAGCCTGTATCGGCCCAGCTTTGAGCTCGCCCTCGACGGTGGAGTGGTGTCGAACAACCGACACTGCAACTCAAATATAATTATAAATATAATAAGATTTTCGGCGGTATGGTGGCTATTTGGAATCGTCCGAAAAGTATGGCATGGCGATTTTCGTAAATGTCTGCACGATGATGATTACCTGTGCAAAAGTTAGCCTGGTACAAATGGTTGAATTGTTTTTTTTTTTAAATCAACGCATCGCGTCGGTGTGGGGGGCTGTAAGTTACACCGGAAAAGTATGGCATGACACTACCGCCTAGATCTTTTTTATGGGCTATCGGTAAATTCTAAAATTTTTGTGTTACAAATCGTTTGACTTTCGCTATTTATCCGACGAGTTCGACTAACGCCCACGTGACTAGTCCGCCGGTACCAGCGTTCTGACCATCATTTTTCCTTTAGTCATTGCGTAATAAGACCTCTGTAGAACCGCCATTCTGTTACAAATGACCCGAAATTTTGTGTCAGTATCTCCCGGCCTATGTATGTGTCATATTTTGCAATTGTTTATAAATACAGGGTGATGTAATTGGTGTAGTACGAATATCTAAAAATCTATGAAGAATTTTGTGATACAGTAAATGGAAGAATTATAGACTATTTTACAGTATTTAATAAAATCATTTAATTTTTTGTTCATTTTCATTAGAAATGTCAATTTTTCTCACCAAGGTGGAAATTTGGATGATAAGGATCTTGTTATAAAAATATAAATTTTGACTAAAATCGGCATTTTTTTTTTCAAAAATCAAATTACTAATTAATAATCAGAGTTATCACATTATTAAAAAAAATAAGCCAAACTATACACAATTTTTACTTGATGCAATCCTCAAAGTTCATGGACATAGTGTATTGCGCCTTCCACCATACCATCCAGAACTCAACCCAATAGAGTTACTATGGGGCATAATTAAAGGGAAAGTAGCATCACAAAATGTGAACTTTAACTTGAAAACTGTGGAAGAATTATTTAGAAAGGAAGCAAATGCTATTAGTCTGGATATGTTTAGTGACGTTTGGAGAAAGACGCGAGAACATGAGGAAAAATATATTCAATTAGAACCAAAAGTAGATAATTACACTGACTCATTTATAATAACATTAAGAAATTCCGACGGCGAGTTCTTCGAGCGATGAAAGTTTCAGTGAAGTAGAAGATTACGATTATGATTAAATAGATTCTTCTTCTTCTCTATAGATACTGCTTTCTGAATTGGTGGTAAATGTTAAAACTGTTAAACTGTTATGACGATTCAAAAGTGCTTCTAGAAGAAGTCTAATTGTATAAATGTTTGAGTTTGAGTTTAAAACCAATAGTGTGAAAATTATACAATAAACATGTAACACATATTTGTTAGCGCGTATTGGTAGGTATTACGTACCTACTTACTACAAATATAATATTTCTTAGATATCTTTACTCGACCAAAGTCAGGACAAGACTGCTCTGCAACTGCAGAAGACGTCCGTTATTTAAATCATTATCAAAACAACCATCCGTGTGTTGGGAGTGAGCGCACGTGTTATTTGTATTGTTTTTATGACCTGAAATTTAATTATTATTTGATAATTGAATGATTATTAATACTTTTATCCAATTGATTCTTATTAGAATAAATAATTAACTTCATCAATTGATTTACTTTTAAATTATAATTTTACAGGTAAATTATGAGAGCTTTCATAATTATATTTGCATATATTTATCTACAACGCACCCATTTTACAATTCAAGTCTAAAATGAAACTAGAGTCGCATTTATTTTTGAACATACTGTAAGTGAAATTGCATAAGTGTGAGTACTGTGAACATGCCAGCTTTCCTTAATTGACCGATACCTAGGGATGTTATTCTAAAATAAACCGTAAAATCGTGCGTTAGGAGACATATTAAAAAGCTGAATTTAATATTTAAGTTAGTTTTCTATTATGTTAGTTCACTAAAATCAAGTTGTCCAATAAAAGGCATAGTTTACTTGTGTGTACTGTTCAGCTATCAGTTTAAATGTGTTGATTTTGGCGACAGTGGTTTTCATACTAATTATGACATTATAGCAGTTTTAGCAACTGTGGTTCTAGTGTCTTGTTATTTAGATTTCTATGGCCATATTTATAAATGAAATGTGATACTTTGAGAAAGTAATCAACAAGATAAAAGACCTGCTGTTTTTATTTCATTTTTATAAAAACAATAATAGAAGATAAATAATAATCGTAGTTAGAAAGAAAGCTTCCTTAGTAAAAAGATATTATTTATGACAATTATCAGTTGTAAACTTACAGTCCAATAAAGAAATACATGTAAAAATCTTCTTCTATAAGTCGTTCCCGTTTAAAGGTTCTGAAAAAAAATAAAAAAGTCAATTTATACAGGTATTCCATAAACTTTTATTGATTCAGTCGTTTTGCTCTACTCTCTTCTCTGTTATGCCCATAATATAAGTTATTCCCATTGAAGTACTGAAATCAACTTGATCCACAACCACCTACCAAAAGGTTGTCAATATTCATTAAATTTATAAAGCATTTGAATGCCATAAAACCAAAAATATCAAATTCAATATTCATTGAAATTAATACCCTATTTCGTGGTAGTAATGTTCAAAGTCGATTGTATAGCTCTTTAGAAAACTCTGCCTCATATACGCGTATGCAGACTTTTGCTTCGGACAATTATTATTGAGCGTTATTATGAATTTATATTGAATTAAAAAATTTAAAGTAAAAAAATGGTTACCAATAAAAAATACTAACGAATTGACGATATATGACAAATAACCAATATTTAAACACAGTAAAACAGCGACGATTATTAGGGGATATTTTAAATAATCATTTCTGTCTGATTCATAATAGAAACGTGAACCTCTCTCGTCGTAATCACTACCGTAGCCACCAAATCCTGAAACCAAGAAAAATTATAGAAAGTAACCCAATAAACATAGTCACGAATAAAACAAAACAGATACGAAACAGGTAGACCTATTCTATGATTCTTTATGATATTAACTAAAACTAAACAGTTTACAGCAATATTGCTAAATATTTCTAACTAGCTGTGCCCCGCGGTTTCACCCGCATTGCTCCGCTTCTGTTGGTCCTAGGGTGATGATATATAGCCTATAATCTTCCTTGATAAATGGGCTATCTAATACCGAAAGAATTTTTCAAATCGGACCAGTAGTTTCTGAGATTAGCGCGTTCAAACAAACAAACAAACTCTTCAGCTTTTGTAATAATAGTATAGATTACAATTAAAGTCGATAGGTGTTCTCAATGTATACGCTTACAGAAGAAATTGAAAACAATTTTAACAGTAGGTATCTATCTACTTATACGTTACCTTGCTAATTTAACAAAATTGTAAACATATTGGAAGAACAGATTACAATACGTATTGAATTTAGTACATTTTGTAATAAATTTACCTGTACCAAATTGCACCCAAGTTATCTGTTGACGTTGCTTTTCTCCCTTTAATTTCTTCCCACTATCCTTATCACGTACACCCTTTTTAACCGCTCTTTCTACTTTTTCCTCATCACCATTTACTTCCTCAAACTGTTCTTCTTTAAGATCTTCATCATTTTCAACATCTTTACTTGTATTAGGTTTGCTTTCTTTTGGTTTATCAGTATCATGACTTTTTTCGTTCTCTAATATATTGACTTTAAATTCACTCTGCCTTATTTCAGCAACTGCTTTTAAATTCATTAGGTGTTATTTAATCAATATATACCAGGAATATAGTTAAAATTTGTTACATCAAATTGGAAGAAAAATTGACAAATAATATAAATTCTCTGAGTTTGATTATTCTGTCAATACAATTTAATTGACATCTTTTTTTATTAATATATTGTCGATGCGTTCCTGTGGTTCCTATTATTAAGGTCAATTCACACATATCAGTGAACCCACAGTTCCGGCACAGTACCGTTACAGTTCCGTATCCGTGCTACAGTGGTGCGTCAGTGCTTCAATTCACACATATCAGGCACAGTACAGTTCTCTGCGGGTCTTCGTGCACGACGTTCCCTTCAGACTAGCGTTGACGTCGATTGTTTTGATGGCGGCGTCAGTGATCCGTGATAAAATATCGTCGTCGCCGATCACGTCCGTGATGGCCGGTGCCGGCACTGACACTGACTGTACTGAGACGACACTGATACTGACAAGTGTGAATACATCCATAGAGAATATTTGAAA
>CAJQZM010029795.1:0-20967 GCA_907164665.1 Colias nastes | reverse complement strand
TTTAAACTACTTTCCTGTAATCCTTTTCCTTTATCACTTCTTCCTTGACTTCTTTAGGATTTCTATATAAATCCATATCTAACACTTCGTGATTTTTATTAATAAACTGAATGAAAACGTTTTGGCGACCTGAGCGAACTACAAATTTCGGTAATTCAATAAACAATCCAAAGATTTCACTACAACGCAAACGGAACTAATTGATCTTACCCGAACTAACACAAACCGCTGTCGCAAACAAAACAAACCCGGTAAACCACATCGTAACAGAGTCAACAAGAAAGTGAACTATCCCTCTAAACGCACGAGCTGTGAATTTCAATTGGACTCATTACCTTTTTATATTCCTACACAGGCTCATTTGAATATCGCATTGAATAACCCGTATCACGTTACAGTGTTATAATGAGTTAGGGTCCATAAAACAGTCATTTTTTCTCTAATGTTTTTTAACACTATTAAGGCTATGCTCGATCCTAATCCTGAAAAAAAATATTTCTGAGAAAGCTTCTAATTTTTCCTTAGAGAGATTTGAAATTTGTATCCGGTTTAATTAGACCATCATAAAAAAACTACAAACTACGTTATTATATTTTTTCGCTTGTCTTTGCAAAATTCATAATTTTTTACTCTCTACATTCTGAAAAGTTGCGTCAATTGCGTTTATTGCCGCATCTACATATGCGGTAATAAACGGTGCCATAAAACGTGTTCTCTAAGAGAAGGTTCATTCGGAACCATTAAAAAGATTTTTCATTTATTTTATTGGTAACTCTGAACTTTTTTCTGGTCTAAATCCGATTTCTAGAATTACTTCATAAATTATAATTGTTTTCATAAGTTAAACCAATAAAGTTATCAAGTTTTTTATTTCTTGACAAAAAATATTATTTTTTTCAAACCATGTTTTTAATTTACCTAAATTGATACTTTCCAAGTTCAATGGATAAATAATTATTACTTAAAATTTAAACTTCATCTACTGCCCTTTTATTTTCCTCTACTTTCTCTAAGATTTTCTAATTATCTTTACCTAAACGTGAAACATATTAAAAACTGATCAACAAAAGGACCAAGTTATAAAAGTCGCCCTCCTTAAGGCCCAAGTACCTTAAGAGCCTTTAGAGCCTTAAGGATAAGAAGTTTGTAAAACAATGTAATTCTAAGGAATGTTAGATGATTCATTCCTAAGTGATACATCATTTGCCACTTAGCCAATTTACGTGACTAAAATATATTAAATACAACTGCTTAACTTAAGTGCTTATCTTTCTTTTTTGTCAATGCTGTATTAGTCTTCTACTTTATTAGTACTACAAAATATATGTTTTTCTCCAGATAAAATAAGATATTTTCTTGCCGACATATTCAATAGAGAACTATTAGACATATTAACATAAAGAAAATGAAATTAAAAAGAAACGATACAAGTGCTTCCAATTCATGGCCTCATACGACAATCTTCGCATATGTCTAGCTTTCCATTATACTAAAAACCTCTGACATAAATCCCGGAGAAATAGATGGTCACAACCATAGTCACAACGATACAATATGTGTTCTTATTTCAGGTATGTTAGATCGACCAATATAAATATTATCAATGATGAAAATGGGTTAAAAAGTGATTCGTGAAATAGTTTAAGACCACTCGCCTCGGCCTTTATACGTTTTTGTAGCATTCCGTAGTTTTATAAAATCGGTAAGATTAATTTCCTAGCAAATTTAGCTGCAAATTCATCCGCAATCGTACTCATTTTAATTAGTTTTACCCAGTGTTTCGTTAGGAATTCTACAACAGAAACTGAAGATGCTATAATAAATTATTTCGTCTTGTATAACTGGTAAAGTTAGCCTCAGTTAAACTCAAGGCAATCAAAACTAACGATGCAACAGCTATATCAGAATAACGAGCTACTGCATACGTGAAACTTACACCTTGGTTGCATAGATGGCGATTGTCTTATTTTATTTAATACATTCTTAAACCTTACTGTCATGTCCAAATACTTCTTTTATTGGATAAGGTTCAAAGGAAAATAATACATCAATTAAATCCCAATTTTAAATTCGCAAAGATCGGGTTCTTGAACATTTTATTACGATGAGTATAAAACGACCTATAGAATTAGTATCATAATTTCTTGACATAAATCTAGTAGTCGATTTAAAGTGCCTATTTTCAACTCATCTATTTGCATCCAACCTGTATTTAACTAACAAAATATTTCTTCCTTCTATAGTTCTATTCTCAATACATAATTGCAGTTCAAGAGTTAAATACATAGATGGGACACTAGATAAAGTGATGTATGACGCATGCAAAACATACGCAGACAAAAAACTTGCGGATACGTGGCCATATTCGTACGATTAAACAGGAAATGTTCCCCAAGGAATATATTATGTAACGTCATAACTCGTCAAAATAATAATTTATTCGCTAGATGAATAGTTATTTTATTCTATTCTTATAGATAATAACATGGCATATTATGTGATGGAATGTGGCAGTATAGTGTAGTTCTTTTTAACCATCTTCAAAAAAAGAGGTTCTCAATTCGATTGTATTTTTTTTTTCGGTTTGATACCTCAGAACTTTCGATTGGATGAAAAAATTTAAAGATTTTTTTTATTGGAAGCCTTCCGGTTGTCAATTAATTGTCCAGTTCTGACCAAGTGTTGCGGTTTAGTTTTTTTTTTTTTTTTTATAATAATTTTTATATTTTATTAAGTAGGTATTAGAAAATTGAGTTTTATAACTAAATATTCGGTAAGTCAAAATTATATCCAATTCTAACGACTCTCTCCTGTGTTTCGACTTTCCCTACGTGTATTGCAATAAAATATACACTCAATAAATTTGCATTGTAATTCGAATACGAAGATATTTGTATCATTATAATACGTAGAGGGAATTCTTACTAAGTAATAAATAAAATCTTCCCGAAAGTATCATATTTTATATATTAATCTATACTAATATTATAAAGCTGAAGAGTTTGACTGTTTGTTTGAACGCGCTAATCTCGGGACCTACTGGTCCGATTTAAAAAAAAAGACGAGTTGCACTCCAGGAGTGCCGGCAGAAGTGAAAACTTGATTATTAATGTTGAGCATGTTTGATATTTTGGAATGGTATCCGTCTTACGCTTTTTCGATCAGGTCACGTGTCCTGACGCGAGTTTAAGATTTTATACCCATTACAGAAAAAGTGCTCAACGCCGCTAAAGAAGTTTTCACTTCGAAAAATCTTTCGGTGTTATCGAGGAAGGCTATATATCATCTCAGACCAACAGGAGCGGATCAATGCGGGTAAAACCGCGGGGCACAGCTAGTCCTAACTAAAACTGATATACCTATTCCTTTAAAAATCTAGCAACTTTTGAACATAAAAATTTTATTCATAATTTATTTAATTAATTTATTATTTAAGTCAACTTTAATAGAAGATTAAAAAATCATTTTGATAAAGATGCCTGATTGATTGCATATTTCTGTCAAACACGAATGCATGGCGAACACCTGCATATTATTTGTCATATTAATGTGAAGGATAATTTGCACTATCGTTTACATTGTCGCTTATAAACACGGTATAATCTAGATAACAGTGTCATGAGCAATGTTTAATTAGTTAGCTTTGCAGTATAATATCGTATAGGAGCTAGCAACGTCGACAAGAGAGAATTTTAGTATAGTTGGTTCTTTGATATAATATTATTTACTTATCCTTCACGGGGACTCATGTTGATGGAATTTCAATTATTTCGATGACATTTTTTTAAAACGTTATAGCTCCCGTACCAATACACCAATGCACTAAACAAACTAATAAATTGTTTTTCTAATGTTTTTTTTTGGTTTTCATTTACCTTTATCTATATATTATAACTAGCTTTCCGCCGGCGGCTCCGCCCGCGGTTTGAAATGAAATGAAATGAAATGAAATGATTTATTTTGCAAGAAATGTGGAAGATTTACAGATGTTACGTATAATTCATTGTTCAGCACAAATCGCCAATTGATTGGCATGCAAAAATTAACAATAGAAATTCAATGTCTTACTACATAAATATCATTTTTATAATAATCATATATGTCAACTATTACCCTTTTTACAATTATATGTCAATTACAAATACAATTTAATTTATATAAATAAGTAATTACAATATTATAATATTACTTATGTCATTATTTTGATTTTTGAAAAAATTCTTTTAAGTCATAATAACATTTTTCAATTAGCCAGGCTTTTAAACGCTTTTTAAAAATATTAAATGGCAATTCCCTCAAAGATTTGGGAATTTCATTGAATATATTTATACACATAACAGATGCATTTTTTTGGTATAAGGCCGTACGGCATTTAGGCATCAGCAGCCTTGTAGGGTCTCTATTGCCAATTTGATATCCCCCTTTTGCAGATCTAAACAAATCCTTATGTTTCTTAGCAAAAATACAAGATTCCAGGATGTACAAACCAGTTAATGTTAATAGTTTGCATTTTTTGAAGAGTGGTCGGCAAGAGTCCATTGGGGACGCATTACAGAGAGCCCTAACACATTTCTTTTGTCCAATAAAGACACCCTTTACATTAGTTGAGTTTCCCCAAAACAGTATACCATACCTTAGCACAGAAGCAACGTAAGCATGATATGCTGTCAGGGCAGCTTCATACGAAATTGTTTGTCTTAGTTTTCTTAGGGCAAATACGAACTGGTTAATTTTAGAACAGATAATTTCACATTGTAATTTCCAGTTTATATGCTCGTCAATTTGTACCCCGAGAAACTTTGTACTATCTACTTGCTCTATTTGTTTGCCATTGTATTCTAGATTTATGCTAATTTTATTTGTCTGATAATTAGAAAATTGAATGAATTTTGTTTTTGTCATATTGGGTGTCAAATCATTACTCTCAAGCCATGTCATAATAGAATTTAATGTATTATTCAAAGTCATGTTAAAGTCAGAATCTTTTTGATTGTCAGGAATAGTCAAACATATGTCATCAGCGAATAATGCACAATTATAATTCGTCACGTTTGGTAAATCATTTATATAAATTAAAAATAGCAAAGGTCCCAACATGCTTCCTTGTGGTACACCACACGTGTTATACTCATAAGATGATTTATACGGCGTCATTTCATATTTATGATTTAAATTTGAGATTTCTACACACTGTTTTCTTCCGGATAAGTAACTCTTGATTAAGTCATAGGCAATGCCTCTGATTCCATATTGTTCGCACTTATTCAATAATATGTCATGATTAACCACATCAAATGCCTTTGTCAAATCAAAAAATATTGATATTACAGGCATTTTTTTGTCAATGCTTTCAGCTATATTTTTTAACACGGAAAATATAGACATCTCTGTGGATTTGTTTTTTTGGAAACCACTTTGTTGTGAACTTATAACATTATTTTTTAGAAAGAACGTTGATAATCTTTTGTATATAGCCTTTTCAAAGATTTTTGCAAATATAGAAATTAAAGTAATGGGACGATAATTGTTAATCTCGCTCCGATTTCCTCTTTTGTGTAAGGGTCTTATCACTGATAGCTTCAACATTTCTGGAAATATACCTTGGTCGAAACATTTATTTAAAATATTTTCCAGAACATGTGCTATGTACTCTTTACATTCCTTGAGTATAGTAGTACAGATAGAGTCATAGCCAACAGCTCTTGTCTTTTTGAGTGACTGAATAATATTTAAGATTTCTGTTATGGAAGTAGTTTCAAAGAAAAACTCGCATAGTTCCCGTTCCCGTGGAATTTCCGGGATAAAACCTTTCCTAAATTACTCGTGGATAATGTAGCTTTCGAATGGTGAAAGAATTTTTAAAATCGGTAAAGTAGTTTATGAGCCTATTCATTACAATCAAACAAACAAAGTTTTCCTCTTTATAATATTAGTGTAGATAATAGCGCTAGGTACGTCCAATTGTTAAAAAAAATTTAAAAACATAAGTAGAATTGAATTTTTTCTATGTGTGCAATTTTTAATAATTGTAAACTATTTTTAATTGTAGAAATAATACAATTTGAATGTTAGTATATACCTACTTAACAATATTGTATCATGTATGACAGTGACGTGGACACAGGTCAGCTAGTATATTAACTCAACTATTTATACTAGAATATAATTTTATACTGACATAATAATACCGTACTTGTTTCCTGTTTATTTTTACGCATATTTTTCCTTTTATTATGCAGTCCACATAATAAATATATAGAAAAGACTTAACTTCAATTAAGATTTTAATCTGTAGAGCTTTAAGTTAATCTTAAACAATACGTTTTATATAAAATGGAATAATTTTATTAAATTAACTAAAATATATCTGTACTCCAATGACTGAAGCAGTCCCAAATTCACCCCGCTTCCTAATACGGTACCATTACGGAACTTAAGATAGAGAGGATTCTAATTCCATTTTATATTCATTCAAAAATAATTCAAGATCTAGCAAGTTCAAGTTAATAACCTACTTGTCCTTCAAGATAATTGATTACAGATGTGAAAAGAATTTGCCTTATATCTCTTAAGGAGACATGAAAACAAACAGCACGAACATTCAAATTATAACTACAATGCAAATACTACAATACAAGTTAGCAAAAAATTAAAATTTATGTCGTTTTATACGTCATAAACATTAACCTTCCACACAAATGTATTGAATTTTTCCTATAATCCAATAGCGAGAAATGTGTGACATTGGACTATTATACACATTTATGCAATAGTCACTGTCCATGAAAGTATAGATAACAATAGTCGTGTAAAGGCCCCTTTATTTACTGGTTTGTAAATATTTCACACATTGTATGACTTTCTAAAACCTTAACCCGTAGTGTATAAGGTTTAAAAGTATTGTTATGTATTTACGTGATTTTTTAAGGTTTTAAGTTAACCTATTACTTATTATGAAGGTATGTTTATTTCAATTGCTCTTTCATTTAATCAAGTAAACACAATACAGCAGTTTTGTTTTGACTGGAAACTGTTTTGTACCGCCTTTAATATTTTATTAATAGGTCACCTTATAAGGTTTAACACACTCGTATATACATTTTCATATATAATATTATGACGATCTCACATTGTAACAAACATAAAAATTGCTATAATTCATATTGATATTTAAAAATAAATTTAAATATAGTTTGTATATATCCTGACCTAACCTTCCACTTAGCTTTTTATATAACCCATCATTATTATCTAATCTTTTAAACCCCGATGATTAACTCCAGAGGCGATCAAAATAATTGTTTTAATGACGATAACAAAATTGACATAAATTGCTCCCAATTGTGCTGTGATCATATCTATGATTACGATATTTATTTATAGCTTTATGCTATGCGTTATTAAATTAAAATTAGTTATTATTATTAAAATAAGATATATGTATATGAATTAATGTTGGGTAAAGTTAACTTGGAAACTGCAAATATGGAATGTAATAAATAAAACAGCAGTAACTTAATGTTATGAAAACAGGAACAAATATAAAATAAACATTTTTGTTACATAGGTACTTAGGCATAATGCATGGAAAATCAGATGGTTTTAAAAAATAACGTTATAATTATGTGCATATCTTATTTCTTCGAAGCCTTATTTAGAAGGACACCGTTTCAGCTGTGCCCTTTTCAGGTTCAGCTGAAAATAATTAAAGGTATGTCTTCGAACCTAACAACTAAACAATCCGAGCAAGATCCGAGCGCTACAATTTAGGCCAGTCTGATCGCGACCTTATTTTTCTTAAGGTGATGAATTAATTTTTCTAACATTTTCGGCCCTTTTTAAACCTTCGTAATTTTTATATTATTAAAGTTGTCGTGATGAAAATTCTTGACAAGAAAGTTCAATAGTAACACAATACGTGTACCGTTTTAGAAACATGATTCCATGATATTTTCTCGATAGAAAAAAAATGAAGACAAAGATGAAGACTTGCGAATACTTTACTACATAAAGAAAAAACGATATTTTAATAAAAGTCAATAAAATTTATTCATTGTATTATTTATTTAAATTATATGAATTGCTTCTATGTACAATGGAAGCCTATTTTTTCCGTCTATGTGTTTTTATCACATTATTCGGTAAATTATTAATAAAATCATTAGTAAAATATGCCAATTCACTCACGCTTAGCATTTCTTACATCTCATAACATAATATGAGAATTATCAATTAAATACATTGCGTGTTTATACGAAAAATTCATACAAAAACATTACAAAAACTAATACAAAAGTGGCCTTCCCAACACGATATAACCTTATAATTTTTACCTGCACATTGGCCATTTAACGATTATACATAGAATAATGTTTTATATGTATTTTTAATAATAGTTACATGAGCTGATCAGACTTGCGTTGATATGTTACTGGTAATGGGTGAAACTTTACATCACGTATTTGTCCGGTTAAATCATTTGCAGTTACCTATCATGCGATTTCGATTTGTATTAGCAGTTAATCGACGAGTTCTAATCGCTAATATGTCATAATCTTTGGTTATTACTGTGGACCTAAAAGATTTAGGTCCCTAAAAGATATTCAGAGATACGTGGTTTATATTTTTAAATTATAATAAGATTCTACATTTAAAAAATATGCAGTTGAATTATGAAGTTTATTATTATAATGTTAATTAAAAGATATTGAGCAACTTTAAAAAATATCTATAAAAGTCTGTAGTGTGTGTGCAATTTTTTAGCAATACAATCAATTGTCTTATGCATTCACCATACAATATACCGATGACGAAACAGCCAAGGTAACGTTTATCCACTTTGAATAGACACGTTCTATAGCTAACAACCGTGATCCATAACACATTCGATATATTATCATGACATCCAGTCATTACGCGCTCTTACTAGATATTCAATTCCCTAAATTATCTGTAACACATACTGTTCCATAATGATTGTAATTATTTTTCCGTGACCAGCACAATTATGTGATGGAAATGAAGTAGTATGGAAAAATGTTTGTCATTCAGTGCTTAGATTAATCGCGGTATTATCAAACGTTTGAGTGAACTATCATGTAACGAATTGAATTAGTTTTCATGTGTGTACGCTTTTCAAGTTTTGTTGTATTAGTTTAGTTTATTATTTCTTCATTTAATATGTTGTGATATCATCGATTAATTAGGAATTTCAATTAACAAGTAACAAAATGTACAAAACATTTTTAAATTTAACAAAAAACCCGTCATTCATGCGCAAATCAATTTTAATCCGACAATACTCGTAAATCCCAGGTCAGACTAATGTAATAACTTATAAATAAGAAAACCTCATGAGACAAAAACCAAAAACCCAGCCATAACCGGTTCAAAGGGTTATCCCAAAGTTATCTTCAATTGGCCATTTAATAAGAAGATATTAAATAATTTGACCTCTAAAACCATTTTAAATATCTTGATGGTGAGTGATAATTCATATTTATTTTATGCTATCCGGTCACCCCGACTTCGCCCGGGCAAATCCGGGATAAATACGAAATAAAATATATGTGACTCAGGTAAACTGTAGCTTTCTCTTCTGTTACTGGCTGTGAAAGAATTTTTGATATCAGTCCAGCAGTTTTTATGTGACAAAATTACAAACATGAATACAAAAACATAAATGTTTCGTCGCTGATTTACATGGACATTTTACCTATTTCTGTTATAACAGTTTAATTTAGAATCCTTTCTTAGCCTATAAAAATTTAAGTCTTATGAATGAATCATAGTCCCCTTGTGGGCTGGGTCAGAGTCTGACTGATACAATTTTTTACGGTCTAGGTCATTTATCAGATCAGATCATACAACTTTTTTTACATTAAAAGATATCGAGACTTTATTTAATAATCTCTCTCTGCTGAAGAAGTCAATATTTAAAGTCAAAATTGTTGAATGCTCTTTTCATATTTTTTTAGTAAGTACTTGTTGTAAGAGTTTATGAACTTTCTTTTATAAGTATTTGAACACTTTCGGGCAATAAAATTAACTTAGATATGTTATTTATTTAAAAACACATTTAATGTTAGGATATAATTTATCCCACATTTATTAAACTATACCTAACATAATATAAAATATGATTTATCTTGCTATTATGCAGACGATGTTGCGCCAATAACCTTCGATAATATTATAAGTCCTTAGTAACAAATAAATACTTTTGTCTTGGATATGATAACCACAATCCACTTTATTTTAATGTTTTATACAAATATCATTTAATGTTGTGTCTGCTGAAAGCGCTAATTAAATTACTTGTTAGTGCATACTCAAGTCTAGGAAACTGTTCAAAAACAACGTCTTAATGAAACTATTTGAACATTAAACTATATTTAAGACTATTGCATAAATTTTTGACTTTTTCAAGTTGGTACCAATGGAAATTTTTCATACAATGAAGGTTTGATGGAACTTCATCAGTTTTCTTCACGTGATCACTAATTATCTCTATTATATATTTTTCTATAAGCTTTTAAATAGCTTTTAATTAATTTCCTATCTACATTCAAGAAAAATAAATTGGAGAAGTCAGCTATTAACTACCGAATAAAAGTTCGACGGTCTGTGACATCTGCTAACCCTAAATTGCAAAGAATGGTGTGTTTTTTAGAGATTGTGTGTGCTTTAATTATACCAAAATCACGATAATGATTAAATAAAAGACTTTATACATATTACGTACAAATTAAATTCACAATTTTAAAGTCCTCTATTCTACGGAATTCTTAAAACACGCAATACACCACTTTCCTGGAAGAGGAATGCAATTCTCTCTAGAAAAAATAAACACATATAAATTCTTTGTGTGCTACCATTTTTCCTACAATAAATACAGTCGAGCTTTCTGTTTATACTGTTATTCAGACGTTTAGATTCTCTTTTGTTACGATATTACACACTTTATTTCATTCAATGTTACATGTTACTACGTTGTAACATGGAATAAAACGATCCCATTTCAGCAATCGAATTCCTTCTACTCTATCGGTTTTATGCATGTTTTAAAGTGCTTAGAAGGACATTTAACGTCTTCTAAGTGTTTGTTACAACATCTTGTTGAACTTAAACGATAAAATATTCCGATGATTACAATTCTATTGATAGATGGTTTTGAGGTCTAAGGCATTGCTATGTTAAAGCTAAGGATGTGCATTCAAATCCCGCCTTACGTTCAACTTTGCTATGTTTTTTAATTTTTTTTCAAATATTTATAACCTGCGTTTAATGCCATATAAAAACCTACCATCAAAATATTATGGTTCCTTTTTTATAGCAGTTGTTTTGGTTCAATGCTTCTCTATTGTCCTGTCCAACAGACCATGACATCACATATTATTACTGAAAATCTACGTGAATAGCAAAATTACTATGCCACAAAAGTGCATTGTCATATCCCTGTATTAATTGACTGTAAAAGTATTAAAACTGTTTATTCGTCTAGACTGTAAATAATTTGTATAGTATTAATTTATTGCCGAAATACATTAATCGTTGCAATTGACTATAAAAACATCCTTTTAATTGTTTTTAACTAAATATTATCCTCAAACAAAACTATAAATTAAAATTTAGCAAAAGCAACAAAAAAAATCACAATACCATGTTTAAACAAAAAAAATATGATTGTTTGTTGAAAAATAATTAAGGATTAATTTTGAATGGTTATTAAGTATCTATGTGCTTGCATCTATATAATATACTAGCGGTCCGCCCCGGCTTCGCCCGTCGTACATATTTACGTTTTCTCTACATACCCTCTAAATACCCTCCTCGTACTTCAAGGAATATAATAAAAAAAAAGTTTGGAAAATCCAAAAGTGCACGCCTCATAATCTCAGTCGATATTTTTTTTTTGTTTATTTAATAACAATTAAACCACATCGAATCAGACCCTGAAAAATGAAAGGGTTCTATTCCTGAGCATACTCAAGCGTAAGAGAAAAAAAAAGACTCGATTAGTAAAGTATTTCGGTCGCTATCGTGTTAACAAGAAAATCCTCCGCACATACAGACACACGGACGTCCAAGACAGAACTTTTTTAAACTGTTTTTTAACTAGTTTAAATAACAAAAATGACATCAAAAATATCATGAATGTTAAAAATAGTGTCTTTTCTTAATATGTGTGTGCATGTATTATCTTACAAGTGCAATGTATGATACATAAAGACATTTTAAGTTTGAAAAATCAGATGTTTTGCGCGAAGTGACAGTAGTACCCACCTCAACGCTTCGCATATGAGGCGTGCAATAATTATCGAAATCGGTCCACCCGTTCAAGCGTGATGCCGTGACAACGCGAAACGGGTTTCATTTTTATATAATACTAGCGGTCCGCCCCGGCTTCGCCCGTGGTACATATGAAAAATAGATGTTGGCCGATTCTCAGACTTACCCGATATGCACAGAAAATTTCATGAGAATCGGTCCACCCGTTTCGGAGGAGTATGCAGACTAACATTGTGACACGAGAATTTTATATATAAGAATATAGATAGATATGCAGATGTATTTGCAACTATAAAACATAAATTTAAAAATTATAAAAACAAAAACATTAATTATTTTAATTATAAGTTTAACTTAAAGCTTCACGCGTCCTACGTACATTATTTGCTCGTAACTAAATCAGTATGTTATAGTAGGACGCGTGAGAGGTTAATTAAAATATTAAAACGAATTATGTCAAAATAATTATTACAAAGTATTTAATTCTGCCGACAAATATTCACACCATAAGCAATTAATTGTAGAAAAACCTGATTCTCGTCAATATTTCCTCTGTTTTCTTATTTTATAATTCATGCACTTAATAATTCTACGTTTTAATGTCATTTTTGAATAATAAAGCTATTTATATACAGTTTTGACAATACAATGTTCTCATGCATATAAAAAGCCTAACAATAGGCAACTTAGTATCTACTTAGGTGGCATAAAATCTAGGTTCATAACTAATTATTACTATTTATAATTTATATCTATTGTAATCTTAAATATGACAAAAAATTAAAGTTCAAAACCAATTTAATTCACAAGGTTTTTAAATTTAACACTAAAATGTGTAGTTATAGCCTGTGATCTGTTAAAAATACCTCCATTTTGTGATTTTCTAGAGAATCATGTCATTCAGGTACAAATTTAGGCAGACCTAACCACGACCTAACTGTAAATGAAATGTTAAAGTATAAAAAAATATTTATAATGCAAGTTTCGACTATAATTTTGATTATAATTCACAAACTAAAACAGCGACAAACTGCGCTAAAGATAATATATAAATGACCAAAAAAGTTCACTCTTATCACTTTTATGATCCGATGGGAAGGAAAACCGACACAGTCCGTGACAAATGATCAAGACCGACAGTTAAACGTGATTTATTTATTTACCACTACATATAACTCTGCACTTCGAAAAAAAAACAAAAAATTACTGAGGCTATATACTTCTCAAGGAATTTAAGTAGGTAACAATCATAAAAGGATCATCATGAATTGCAATTTGCCCGCAGAAAAAACTGTGAACTTTTTTTAACTTTTAACTTTTTCTATGAAAAAAATTGCCCCAATTTATGAAAAATTACGTTTGACCAATTTTATACAAATGGATCCTGTAGTTTAGCGTTAAATACAGACAATTTTTTGCATTATGGTATGGATAAAAGTAAGAGTAAATAGTAATAAGAGTTAAGACAATAATTAATTAACAGCACCATTACACTAATTTACACTTAATCTGATCCAGATTTAGAAATATAATCTTGGCATCTTAAGATTTAGTGCAGTTGGATTTAAGTGCATTACAAATCCTTAAGATTTTCAACCGAGTTTTAGGTAATTCTGCTCTATATTTTGTCTTTTTTATATTTTACCCTAAAATCATTTAGAATACTACTTCATTTCAAAATCACTTATTTTTATTAATGTTTTTACTATGAGAAAAAAAAATGCAAGAAAAATAAAGCATGAGATAGAGTCAATTTTTTATATTATTATGTTGGCATTTGACTCAGACGATTATTAAAATTATTATACCTAAAAACTAAGGAAAGTTACATGTTTACCTAGTAACAAAGACAATTTTGTTTTTTATCCTGTTTCAATGGATCAATAAGTTTTTTTTTTGTTTTTGAAAAAAAAACGAATTTTAATTAATTAATTAATATTATGAGTGTGAATATCTTAGAGTGAATATATAAATATTTTATGACAAAACGAATATATTTTTACAGGTAAATTCTATATATATAGACTATTGCAAGAATAATAAAAATAAAATTTAATGGTTTGTAGTGTTTCATACCACATACTTTGTACGAATATAATATTTATGGTCAAGGCAGACTATAAAAATAATGTCTTTACATACATAACATCGTAAAAATTAAAACAATTTTTACCTACATTAAAAACAAAACAACAGAAAAATGTGTGTCGAAACGAAGCAATTCTTAACATTAAAATGTAGAATTAAAGATGATTTATAAGTATTTTCATTTATAAGTTGTTTATGTTTCCGATTTCATTATAATTTGTATGATCTGATTAAATAAATCGCCAAATTTCCTACAAATTAATTTTTTTATGCATTAAAAGCAGTTTTAACGGATGCCAAACAAAGCTATTGTGAATAATATTAAATCCAACCAACTACTGAAAATTAATTAAAAAAATAGAGCAATAATTACCCAAAAATATAGTCTAATTTCATAGTAACAATAATTAGTACTTACTACTTTACTTAACAATGAGTATTATTGGAAATTTCCAATAAAATTCATTAAAATAACTATTAGTAACATTCAATCAAACACAAAAAAATGCCGCAGGCCGATTCAAAGGCCGCTACCTGACGTCACCAAACGATTCCTAAACCGGTCCATCGACTTTTGTTTTTATCGTGAAAAATTTACACACGTGCGCGAGCGCAGGCTCTATTATATTGTTTACGTCCGCTGCGAGCGGACATGAACAAAGAATAATAAAAATAAAATAAAACGATCATAACATAACCTCTAAAAAGTTTACTTTTGACAGTTACAAAATTTTGAATTAGAAATGCTTATGTGAAACAACTTTGATATTGTGAAGTGTATTGGTTTATTTATTTATTCGATATGTTGGGGAAAAATGCGAAACTATTCTTCGGTCTGTCTGTTTGCGCTTTGATTGTTTCTATTGTATTGGCGACATGGGGATTCCCGAAGATCGTCAGTCGGCAGATACAAAAGGTAAGAATTTTTTATTTTGACTGTTCAAAAAAATTAGGTATGTACATATAAAAAACAAAAATATATTTTGTGTTATATAATTCATTTTTTGGGCTATTAAACGAACAATATCAATGTTATTAATAAACAATTCAAGGTACCATACATTATTAGAAACCTCTTTATTATCAGACATAGATCGCTATTTAATAATACATACATTATGTATCATACTCATAATATAAAAAAATAATAAATTATGTAATACAAAATATATATCATTATTATACATTCAAGCAACAAAAAAAATATTTTTAAGATTCAAAGCAAAGGTAGTTTACTATAACCGCAAATAACCAATATCTATATAAAGATAATATTATTATAGAGTCACAAAAAATGCTACAAAAAATAAAATATACAATTTGAAATCCTCTATCAATCACTGTCAATATTGAATCTTCGTTTTTTGAATAGGTACCACAGAATAATAATATACTAATAAAATGTTTAGAACCAATAATATAATTTTTTTCCGAGCTCTACCGTGTAGTAGAGATGTACCTATTTCTTTATCATTAACAAATACTATTACAAATTTGTAATAGCTAATAAATTGAGAATGCAATCAAAAGTAAGGAAATTGAACTAAAATTCAATATATTTTCAGAAGGTATTCTCTACCAAATGCTTCCAAAACATTTCAGTCAAAAAGATATATCGATGAAGGCAATAAATTATCTCTTATAATTATAAACGTCAATTGTTTTGGCGCCTAAAATCGTTATTTTACAACAAATGAGTCATACTTATAGTTTTTATTGTAATGCATACTTATAGTTTTTATTTTACATAGATACAAAATATTACATCATTAAAACAGGAATGCATGTTATTCGAGATGAGATAATAACATAGTAATCGCAGTTTAAACGTGGCTTTAGCTAAGCAATATATTCGCGTTGTAATAAAACTTATAATTCCAAAGATAAGAAAGTATTCTTCTAAAATCTGTTTTTTATACTTTTTCCTTGAAAAGCTATAATTTTTAATATGATATATATATATATATACGAAATAAAGGATCACGTTATCGATTATTTATCCACATAATAATTATATTTTTACAAAAAGTCATTATAATTAAAGAAAAAGTAAATTGCTTTTTTATCTGTGCTTGTAATTCAAATGTAAAATTGAACGATTTAAGATTTAAAGGAACTTTTTAATTTTTATCTATTTATTTCTATAATGTAAAGATAACAAATATCTATTAGATAAACATATATCAAGTTTTCCTTAGAAATAGATAAATTATTATGCTTTAATTAATCGTAATAGTATTTGTCACCTTGTAAAAGGCTGAGATGGTAAACGGTGTAGCGTGACATGTCGTGAAGGAGGTCAATCAGATTATTTCTAGGTTATTATAACGTTGCTGTTTATTCAATTGGATTTGTTTTATCATAAACAGACAATAAAGAACACATTTTCTTTAAGTATACATTACGTATGTTATCATGTAAAAAGAACTCCTTATAAATAACGCAATAATTTACTAATTTATCTTTAGAAATATAAATTTTTAATTAATGATTTATTGAAAGAAAAAAGATTCATCTATAAACTATATTCTATACTAATATTATAAAGCTGAGAAGTTTGTTTGTTTGTTTGAACGCGCTAATCTCAGGAACTACCTACTGGTCCGATTTGAAAAATTATTTCGGTGTTAGATAGCCCATTTATCGAGGAAGGCTATAGGCTATTTATCATCACGCTAAGACCAACATGAGTGGAGCACTGCGGGTAAAATCGCAGGGCACAGCTAGTTCTTAATAAATTAAAGTGTTATTGAAATCATAAATATTAAATGTTTTTGTAGACAATTAGAAACCTTGTTATTAAAACATTAGATGAATGTTAATAACACAGTCATTGAGAATATTTAATTTTATTATTTTATATTTTTAATATGTATTACATATATACTATACAGGTTGTCCCACTATTGGTAGACTAAGCTCAAAGGAGATTATAGTTTTGCATACGCTGAGTTCGTAAAAAATACGTAAAATTCCGGACGCATTTTTTTTTCAAACAGATGAATTCTTAAAACTCTATGTGTACACGGTGTACAGTACACCCCTAACAAGCAACCTGCCCAACTTTACCACCAGCACGTGAGCTATCGTTTAAGATTATGTTTTCATAGACAAAATGCTCACATTTATAGCGATGCGGTATATGCCGGCTGCGCGAAGCTAGAGAAGAAAACATGGATTTTCAGGAAAAATTTAGCAAAAAATTTTTGACGTAATTTTGTTGTTTAAGTATTTTTTACGTGATCAGTGTATGCTAAACTACAAGTCTCTTCGCGCTTAGTATACCAATAGTGGGACACCCTGTATAGACAAAACGTCGCTTTCTCAGTCTCTATATCCCTATGTTGCTATGTGCTTTAATTTTTAAAACTACGCAACGAATTTTGATGCTGTTTTTTTTATAGATAAGAGTGATTCAAGAGGAAGGTTTGAGTATATAATTTATTAGGTTTTAGACAAAGCAGGCGAAGCCGCGAGCGGAAAGCTAGTATTTTTTTATAAATATTTCAACATCTGTGTTCCACTGTGAATATTTTCTACCTACAGTGGGTTGCCTGGAACAAATCGCATATAAGCAACAAGGCCACCTATGTACCGTTTTCTTTACTTCAATGCTTTTGAAATTGTATAATTTAAATGGCCATAGTAAACTGAACTTAACAAAAATATCAACGTATTATTTAATAGCATAGCCAATACTTGAATATTTAATTTATATAAGGATAGAGATTGAAAAATAGGTAGATAAAAAGACACATAGTCATTAATAATAATTTCTATCAATTACTGGGAATTAAAAAAGCATCGTTGTTGTTTATATGATTAATATGCTAATCAATAAGAAAATTATGTATTATTAATTATTATCTAGCAGGAAACAAACATTAAATGCCTCCAATCTCACCTGTTTATCATTTAAGTTCAATTGCAATAATTTTCTTGAAAGTATGATTAGAATCTTATTGTGTTAACATTATTCTTTATTATATCCTTTTAGGAATGCCCTAACCTCTATAAACGAAAAGGATCTTCAGATTAGCACATGTACATTAAATAATTGTGCTAATCATACATATAAACTTTATTTACTGTCTGGTTGTTTATAAAATTAGCACCTACAAACATAAAGAACGCTAACAAATATCATATTAACAAATAACATCATGATTCTGTGTGACTTGTGAATAAAAGACAAATAATAATTATTTACTTAAGTTCTTTATCATTAACAATTTTTTTTTATGAAAATTACCTAATCGTTTTAACGTGAGAAGGAACTAACATACACTTTCAAATTGGTGTTTATCAAAATATTGTTTTGTATAGTCTTCGATCTCATCATTTATAAAATACAAATATTTAATGTGCTAATAACAGACCGGATATTTATAAATCAGAATTTGCAATCGAAAACTAATAATTGTACATTAGCGTACTGTCTGTTTCTAATTATGTCATGTGAACTGTCGCGTTTATAATTATTTTCTTCAAGAGTGTAAAAATATGTAGTACTATGTAACTGATAACGTCAAGCATGAAATTAGGGCTGTTATCCGCCTACATTTCCTTGTAATAGGGCTGTCAACTATCTACATTTCCCCTGAACGCTTTCCAGCACAAATAGATAGAGCATCCAAAGGCCAGAAAACCTATAGGGGTAAATATTTATATAATACTATATATATATATATATATATATATATAGTATATATATATATATATATATAATATTTATATAATACTAATATAATTTCTGTAGGTGGAAGGTTTTCTATAACAAAATAAAGAGTTTGAATTGTGTTTGAAACTAACGATGGCATATAGCAAGTAGCCCTAAAATTATTAAAAACAACTTTTCAGCAATGCAAGTAGTTAACTTCGTATTGAGTATATCAGCTGATGAAGAGGAAGAAAAAATGCATAAATTCTAATAAGAAAATTTCTCAAGCATAAAAAATCATTCAAAAATATTCGTGTAAAATAAACAATGAAAATTTAAATTATTTTCTACTACACAATTTTTAAATTAATTACGATACAAATCTAATGACGTTATTCATAACATTAGCACGAAATATTATAATGGGGAAAACCTTTTAATGTAACATATTCAAGCAAAATTTCAGTTGATTATGGATTATTACAAATTATTTTATGTTAATGTATTTTTGCCAGATGATGACGACGATATTTACATTTGATGTCATTGCGGAAAAATACTTAAGGCTAACTTTTTATACTTATGCATATTTCGATTCAATTCACAGAATAATAACATAGGTAAATGTTGCAATAATTATTCAAACAATTTATAGTAATGACGACTGAGTTAAACTTAAAACACCTGTATCAATTACCATGGAAAATTATTTTAATTACTGTTCAATGTATACCTACATTCAGCAATACGGGCACAACTGAATATAATAATTATTATTTATTTATTAAAAATACGAAATGGTCGCTAAGCGAAAAAGTCCCTTGAAAAATAAAGAATTAAAAAAAAAACAGATTATCTGAAATAGAGGAGGGTATTCTTAGTAAATGTTTAGCACGAAGATGATAAAAGTATTCTCAGCTCTATACAATTAATTTTATATTTACTTCTAAATTATATTATATTACGTGGTCCTAATAGGTTTTTAATAGATAGTTGAAATATGTGTAATAACATTTTCTAATAAAAATACTTATACAGTTAAAACAAGGAAAATATCAATATTTGGCAAAAACCTCCCTCTTTTAACGCTTTTATAGAACTATGCAATAATTTTTGTATATTTTTCAGATTGATTTTATTATTTTACAATTTACATATCTTTATCCTACACGTGTAAAACCATATAATATAAGATATTTACACCTAACTTTACAAAGTAGCTAAAAGTTATGTTAAATTTTGGGCTAAAATCCTGGAATTCCTCAAATACACGAATTTCTAGTCATATAAATTTAGCACTCAAACAAAACTATTCAACTAATTCGAAGTACGTCTTTCAAATAATAGATCCTTTATTTCTGTAATTCATGAGAAGATATATGGGATATTTATTTCTCCATTCAAATCAATTTGTACTGTTTGCCTTTCCATACAAGCAACTGGACTCAAAGGACCCTTTGATTCCAGTTAGAATTACACATTTCCTGAAACGTAGCAATATGCCTTTGTAAGACCATGTTAAGTAATATACATGAAATATAGGCCCTTAATCAAATCCATAACAAAGGTATTATATTATATAAGTAAAATAAAAAAAATGTGTGCGTGTACTAGTGTACACACGTAAGAAGTGAAACTTCTTTATGACCTTATTTTTCAAAAAAATAATTTACTATATGCAACTTTACAGAAATACGTCGAATCATGAGTGGTAGGGATAATAAAAAGATGGCGCGTAACGGAAAAATGTCACGCGTAACGAAAAAATGTTACACTAAATTTTTTTTCAACCCCGATAAAGAAGTTTCACTTCAAAAATCCGATATTGGACAGAAAGGAAGTATATTTATCTGAGCACAAACAGTTAACAGACACACACATACCACAAATTAAATCGTATAAAAATACGCGTAAAAGGGATCCCAATA
>CAJQZM010029794.1:3969-14182 GCA_907164665.1 Colias nastes | reverse complement strand
TTATTAACCTTTCAAAAAATATACAAAATGCATGAATTATTTGTCATTTAATTAAATTTAAGTTTTAAATACTTTAGATATGAATGTGAAATATGTATAAATTGTAATATATTATATTGTATAAAATATGTTGATGCATTTTATATATTATATTTTTCTGATGGACTATATTTCAATCTTTCAATCGCTCTGGCGGGTCACGAGTGGCTGAATTGGTCAGGCATCCGCCCCGGTTTGGCGTGAAAGGATGCGGGTTCGAGTCCCGCCTCGTGATCGAATTTTTTCTATTCTTTATAAATTAATATTTATAAAGCATTTGAATGCCATTTTGACCGCCTCCTCGGTACAGTGGTTGACGCGTGAGCGTAACACCGAGGGGTTCTGGGTTCGATTCCCGGTGGAGAAGAAGAAAAAAAATGTCTTGGTCTGGTAGGACACAGAAGGCTGATCACCTACTTGTCCCTAAAGAAAACCGATCAGTGAAACAGATGTATAATGCATCTGCCCCTTACCCCACTAGGGGACATGGGACTTCACACTTTTGAATGCCATTAAACCAAAAATATCAAATTCAATTGATTATATGTTATACACTCACCTAAATGTAGACAGTAGATCAACTAAAGGATGTTCTGGTCCACTCAATGGTCCAGTTTCAACATCCATTTCAGCTTTATCACTCATTGCTTTAACCTCAGCCATTTCTCTCCCTCCAAAAATCCTTATTGCCTCTTCTAAAGGCATACATGCTATTTTAGCCTTTTTCACTTTAACTTGATCAACATATGATTCTGTTATTTGTGCTGTTTGTTTTATTTCGGTTACATCAAGTAAGGGGGCAGACGGAATTGTGTTTTCTTCTACATTTTCATTTTCAATATCATTTTTGTTAATTTCTATGGGTTGCTCTTTCACATTAAGTATTTCTTGATTTGTTATTTGTATCCTTTGCAATCTTTTATTTAAATCATGATATGTATTTCCTATTTCATTAAAACCTAATTCTGTGGCAGTTTTGACATTTAAATTAGGTAAAGCTTGAGTTGTATTGCTACTGTCTTCAATGCTTATCTCCTTTTCAACTTCAATATTATTTTCACACATTTCTTTCTTAGCTACATTTGAATCTATATTTTCTAAGTTTATTTCTACACTTAAAGTTTTATCTTTATCACTTGCTTCAGGCATAACATTTTCATCTGGTTTTGATTCAATTAAATCATCCTGTATTGTGCTTGAAATTTCTAGTAAACTAGTCTCTATATCTATATTTACTTCATCTGTAGCTTCTCTGAAACATGTCTCAATGTTTTGCTCTTGAGAAGGTTTTGTATTTTTAACTTTTGATTTCTTTTTCTGAAATTGTAATAATAAGATGTAATGTGGTTGCTGAAAAATGAGCAACACATGGACTTTTCTCTACATGATCCCAATTTATTTTTTAAATATATAATATCTACACTATTTTAAAAGTTGAAAACTTCTACTAATTCACATTATTTGGCTTATTGCTGCATTACTTTGCATGAAAATAATCCATTAGGTAGAAATTAATAAGTATTAAGTACTCACAATCAATACTCAATAGCACATATATATACTTAGATCTCAAATCTATCTCTTAAAATATTTTCTTCCTAAATTTAGTCTAAACTTGTATCTTATTAGGTATATATTTTCAAGCAGTGGTTTCTACGCATTATAATAATAAGTATTAAATACAAAAACAAAGAACGAAATATAAATACCTCTTTTCGTTTATCTTTTACTAAGGTCGCCATTGTATTCCACTAAATTAAAACAATAAGTTGAAATAATTACAAGAATTACTTATTGCTAACGCCAGGAAATGTTTGTTAAAATTTTCTACGTAAAACAAAACCATTTTCTCAAGTAACTTTGTTTTATTTTGATGAAACATCTGATTTTCAAAACTTCAAAAATCAAATGTCAATATTATGCACTGACCTCTATTATTATGTCAAAGTTATGTCAACAGTCAAAGTATACAATGGGTTGCAAGTATAAAATATAAAAGTAAGTCGTATTTACTTGTATTTAGTGTGTACAATGTACATACATAATATTTAGTTCTTGCATAGGTTCTTGTATCATCAAAATATAGTTATATTAATTATCTTCTTGCCTTATCTTTATCAGAGAAAAAAAAATGTTCTTGTATCAACTTTTAATTATTCATTTTTGAATGAGTTCTCTCCATGGAACATAAATATGTGCTGATAAAAATGGGTTATTAAAACAAAAAAATAATGCAAAAACACAACTTGTTTAATATTGTGTTATAATATATACAATTTTTAACACTGTAGTGAAATTTATTAAAGTATGTACTTTCAAGTAGCATTTTGTTCCTGATACATTGAATTCTCTTCATCAAACTGGTTATTACCCGTCGGGGTAATAATAAAAACGGGCGATTTTATCTTCCTTGGGGGAGCTGGTGATATAGAATCTGAGTAATTCACATGCGATGATTCCATTTTCGCGTTAAATATTAAGTTATCTATTTCATGCATAACAACATCTCGTTGATGCTCGTCCAGCCTTCTTAATTTTTTAGCAAGTAATTGACAATATAAATCACATTCATCTAGCTCTTGTCTATCAAAGTTATAACTTTGTTCATGTGAACTATCGTTTATTGCTTTCTTTGCGTTTCGATTTATTTGATGTTGATGCTTCAGTATTGGTTTTCTTAGTGGTGGTTTATGCTGCTTCACAGTACCCTGTCGTTCGGAAGTCGATGGGTTTGATATAGTTTGTAACGGGTCGCCCGTCTGACTCGTATTGTATGTGTCATAGAACTGAAACAAAGATACATTTGAAAAATAAATATATTTTAATAATTCCGTTAGTTCATCTTAAGCATAATATACGAACACAAGTATGTATAATTTCTAATAAAGCTAGGTTTGCTTCTAGTATAAAATAATATGCTAATACTTAATAGGTATCAAAATGAGAATGTGTGCATGCAACTGATATGCATAATGTATCGACTCGTCGCTTAGTAAATAGGATCGACTTCTATTCACTCAGTTTACACATAGGGACTTAGTATTAGTGACAAGCACTAAGCTCTTAGTTACTACTTACTAATCCCGTGTAAACCGGGCATTACCCAGGTCACTCATTTTCCTGCGAACTTCGTAAAATGAAATACGAATATTGTATTAATCTATACATCTAATGTCCAGACTCCAGAGCATAAAAAGACATTAGACAATATTATAATGAATCATAGGAATTATAGGATTTTATTGCATTAACCTATCAACAATAATTTCGCTATTTTTTACAAAGACGAATTATCTTAGAGCATTAAACCAACATTATTGAACTATTAATAAATAAATATATAACACATAACAGGTGTATATATTAAGCCGGGTCCGCAGCGACAATTTTCTAACAAAACATGTTATCGAAACATGTTACCAAAACATGTTTGCAAAACCGCTCGTCCGCTGCGCCTATTTTTGTTATTGTTTTTATTTCATTTCAAAAATGAGTTCCGACGAAGAAGACGTGGAAGTTGTTTTAGCAATAGTTGATTTAGTTCTCCAAAGAAATAATAAAAATAGGTTCCGGGTCCGACCCTACCTGCAACCTCGTTCCTTCAATATTTATCAAGAACTAAAAATTGATGATAGGTTCGGTATAAAAAATTTTTTTAGATGTTTCTTCCAACGTTACGTCCCAAAGCACCGGTCTTTCTCTAATTAGTTGTATAAAATACAAAGTATTTTCTTTATTCCACTCCATCACACACAACAGAAGTCAGAAACAAAACAAAGAGAATTGTCACACAAAATCAACACAATTATGGCGGACGTCAAAGAGAATATAGGCGGACGGACCATAGATAAATTAGGACGGACGTCTTCTTCTCGTGAGTGCGAACATAAAATGCGTTCCTTCCCCTCCCCGCAGGCGAACGCGGGGGATGTTATCCATTCGTCTCGGCAAACATGTTATTGTGATTTTGCTAACAAAACTGTTAGGCCACGCCCCTATTCGGTTAGCAAAACATGTTATCGTGTTAGCTAACACGATAACACGTTGCAGGGGACCCGGCTTTATGATAAAGCTCTAAATCTATAATATGTATTTATTACCTTGTAATTATACCTTAATTAATTAGGCTCAACATCTAAATAATTAAATATGTAGTAGTGATTAAACTTTTTCTATAGGTATAACAATTATTTAAATACCTCTGTTTCACTTTGATGTGTGCTATCACACTCATATCTCTCGCCAAGAAAACTCTCCATTGCCGAAAACGGAAACCACGAAGTCTGGTAGTCGGGATTCTTTCTCTTTCTCTTAATATGGTTCCGAAACGCCGTCATCAAAGACTCTTTTTTCTTTTTTAAGTCAACAACAGTACATTCTATACTCATGTTTTCTCGTATACGTTCCCATGCTTCGGTAACTTCATTTCTGTTTTTATGTGAAGCGTTCTTTGGATCCCATATGATTTCTTCATTCTTGTATAGTTCCACAAATTCCAAAATGTGGTCATTTGACCAAAACATTACAAATGTTGGACAATTATTACTCTCAACGCCAATACACAACAACGAGCGGAGTGCGACCAAAGCTCTCCCTTTGTGCGAGTGACTGCCATGCCAATGCCATCAGCTAGGGATGGCGATCTGAGATCGATTAATCGAAGAATCGATTTTTCGAGCAGAAAATATCGATTTTTTAAATCGATATGAAGTACTGTGTCGATTCACTGAATCGATATATCACCCTTGAAAATCGACATTCGATTTTGGTATAAACCATACAATTATTTGCATTTAGTTGAATGTGCCTGAATTATAAGAGTGCTGCCGGATAAAGAGTTAACTACTCATAAACTCGCGAGATGGCTGTATGTTTAGTATCCTTTACTCGCCTCTCTTTAATAAAAAAGTTACGTTTGTAGTCTTTGACTTTATGTATCTATAATCTGTGACGATTGATATTGCATTATTCATTTGTTGTTGTCGTTTATTGAATACTGTTATTAGCATAATATAAGTATTTTCATGATTGATTTTCATCAGATTTTCATGTAGTGTTTGTTGCGAAATAATAACTAATTGAGAGTAGGTAAGTAAATAAGTAAAGCGCTTCTTATTTTTTACTTTTTTGCAATCAATAAAAACATTCAGTATATAAATACTTATTTTTTTTTTATAGTTGACCTTATAGTTTGATACGGTAATAAAAATAATTGTTATTTTTGAATTCCCTGATTTTATTGATAAGATATCGTTAATTGCAATATTAATCTTGTTTTTAGTAAAATTGATACAAATTTACATTGTAAATGCAAACTTGAAAAAAAGATCGATTTTTTAAGAATCGATTTTGTAGGCCTCGATTTTTTCGTGAATCGATTCATTAGACTACGATTCGAATCGATTTAAAAATCGATCTTTTTCGTAAAGAATCGCCATCCCTACCATCAGCCATCGGCGTCGTCACGTGACGTGTGACGTGACGTCACTGCGTGCTTTGAATGGCTTGCTCGCAATCCCAAGCCATTAGCCAACCTTTGTTTACGATTGCGTTGGCCTCGTTCACAACACAAAATATGCGATCGATTCGCCAAGTCGTTTTGACAAACATTTATGCATGCACTTTCAAAACAAAATTATATAATCTCATATTATTAGTATTTACTAAATGGTATTCAATATTCGTACTTAATAATCGGCCGTATCACGTATAATTAGGTAATTTAATTTATGAATTCTGAAACACTAACTTTTTTTTTAATTATTAACTTTTTCAGTTATTCGCTCTTTGCTCAGTGGCCAGTACTTATAGATAATATATTTTTCTGTTTTCCAAAAATCTACAACGCTATCATATTTTTTTTTTTTCATCAAAAAGACTTACAAAATAAAATTAGGTAGACCGTACCTTTTTTTAATTTCAAATCAAACTTTTGTTAGCTCGTAAAAACTAATTAAAACAACAATTTTTAACAATAAGTAAGTACTTACCTATTAATAATATAATAATTATTGTACCTAATCATTGAGAATAAATTGCGGTAAAAGTTCAAAATCAGTTCATGGACCACGGTATTTTGCCTTCTATAGAGAAATACATACCTACCTACCTAGTTACAGATGATTAAATCTTTTTCAAACGATTTACCAAAATGGTTTTAGGAATGTGAATATAGGTATATAGTATATGTATATACTTAAGTACCTAACGCGGGACTAGCTAATTAATAATTTATTACTTCGGGTAAACATTCATCATCTGCAGAATCCCAATCCGAGAGCTTCATTATGAATTCCAACTCAAGTCATTTTCACCATCATTATACCCGGCGCGGCGTAAGATGATCCCTATGACACTGACAGTTATTCTCAAGAGACAAACTTGTAATGGCGTCACCATTAAATTAGAAACGTATTGGAGGCGTCTAAAAATGGCATTTATTAATTTTTACGTAGCTTTATGCCATTACAATGATATTCCGTTGGAATTATAACAATTCTTAACATTTACGAGAAATTATATCAATCTGACTTTACGTTTACGTCCTTCAAAACTTACATCGTTGGCATTTATCGACTAGTGCGGAAAGTATCGATAAACAAATTTCGATAATGGAAACGAGTTCACATTTTTTCCATGCTTAAGCTATAGTTCATTCACTATTGAATGGAACAGAAGATCGCAGCATAATTAATTAATTAATTACCGTTCGCGTTAATTTACTTACCTATGATAATATAAGTTTTTTAGAAAAATTAAATGGGGGATTCCATTTTCATGATAAAATAATATACACTGTGTTAAACGGGTTAAAAATTACGAGAAAATGATAAGGTGCATTTTTATGTTTTGGAATACTTTCGTTTTACTTACCGTTTCGTTTACATAATAGACGTTAAAAATTCATTTTATAATATTTGTAAAAACATGTTTACCGACGTGGCTGAATGCAAACTACGCCTTTGCCTATAAAATAGTAAAGTATCGACACGATCCATCATACGAGCAATCACTGACGAACTGTCATAGGGATCATCTTAGGCCGCGCCGGGTATAGTTGACAAAAATCTATGTGATTAAGTCATAATACCACAATATACAGATACATACAGTAAGGAAACTTCATACAAAATGTTCGAAATGGCTCCCCCCCCCATCAAGCGTGTTTACGAGGGTATTGAGGGGGATCGATAGTAGCGGGTGACACATCCACAGATTTTGAATGACAAAGATACATAGTATGGAAAAAAGTTTAAAGTGATGTCATTTCACATTAAATAAATATCGATTGTTTCAGTTTGTAGCCCTTTCAATAAAATATATATTTGTAAATACCGTATCTGACCACAAGTTAAAAAGAGACTATTTTTTAATTTCTATAGATATGGCAGTATGAGTTTTAAATTATGTTGACATATTTTCTACCAAAATGATAGCTACAAATAGTACCTATTAGGAGTCCAGTCTGTTTAAAGATCGCATAGACTATTTTTTACGCAATCTAGAAGAGCACAAAAATCTAAAAAAATGGAAACCTTAAAAAAATCTTGTTTAAATTTATGTGCATAATTACGTAAATATTAGGGAAGAAAAAGATAGATATTATAATTATTGTATTTTTATCGATACGTGACTTTACCACTTTGTCAAGCACTAAGCCTGTCAAACTATTTTCTTTTTCTTCCTAAAACAAAAAGGTAGAGGTTCTATGCTCGTATAATAATAATTTTAATTTATTTTTGCATATTTTGTGTTTTTTAATTTAATTTAATTTATCGTTTTAAAAATAATTTAGTAGGTATACCTACATACAAGTATTGTAAATTCTGGTTTAAAATAATTATTGAATATATGTATAATACAAATATCAAGCATTATAAATAATTTAGGTACATTAAATAGCCTTCGGCGTCCATAACAAAACAAGATTTCGAAATATAACACTGATAAAAACGTATTTACTTTTACAAGGTGTATAAATTCGGATTGTTTCTTCTTGTAAATTCATATTTAGGCTACACCATTTTTGTATTTTAACGGGTTTTAATCTCAAAATTACCACAAAATCAACTGTGAAAAAAAAGCAAACAGAAATATACAGGCCGAATTGATAACCTCCTCCTTTATTTTTGAAGTCGGTTAAATATCAAAAAGGTAACAGCCCTATAGCTATACGTCATAATTTCATCGCAGGGGCTTAGTTTCCTAACTGTATGTACGTAGTATATATCTGTCAACTGTGATAATACCTAGTAACCAAAATAACTGGACATTGGACGCTGTTACCGAGAAAAAAAATGAATAGGGTCCGAATATTGGGATCTACTGTTAGTTGTCTTAGAGTAAAGGCAAAGAGTAAAGGTTACTTAGTTGTATTCATAAAATATATTGTGTCTTCGTCAAGACGTTAGTCCAGCTGTTAAAAGTCCAGTTGATACCAATCGCAGGAGCTAATACTAGATAGTAGATAATATATTATGGATACCTATTGAGTACTGCTGCTAAATTTTAGATATTTATTAGTTACTTAGTTTACTTAGTCAAATAATTGTCTACGATTTTGTAAGGGTAGTCCCTTAGGGTAGAAGTCCGTCTAGTCCATATATAGGTACTTACTTCACAAGTATTGTTAAACGTGAGTTAACCTTTGAAAATCCAAATAACATATTTTTAAACACATAGTCATCGCGCTATTTATCGATAATAATACCTACAAGCTTAGCCTACAAGGTACTCGTATGATTTAGTGGGACAGAATATAGTAAGTACATATTATTTCCGTTAATAATTATTATTACTATACTTTGCCCTTTACATTCTATTGCATCATTGTAACCACAAAAAGAGTGATTGTATTATTTCCTCATTATGTAGGTAGGTATGTTTTGAAATACTCCGTCTGTATATCCATTATCCGATACTATCAGTTGACAGTTTACTTACACATAATATGAAAGTTTCCTGAAAAGGACAATCAGAAAAATATAATGTGATGGTTCATACCTAGGTAGAGGTGATTGCTACGATCTGTTCCCAGCCAATGTCCCGCTAGATGGCGCTGAATTCTACATTTCTAGTTTATTTGAGTTTTTGCGTAATTGGAAAAGATTAAGGTCGTAGGAATAGTCATGGCGATTACTGAATATTATATTTTATTTAAATATGTCATATCATTGCCTTAAAATCCACCCAATTCGGTAAAACCATGCGTTTTAACATCTGTCATTGCATACAGGGTCGTTTACACACACAGACGTATACAAAAATGATAAAGATTGAACTCTAGATGGCGTGAATGTAAAACAAGTTTTCCATTTTTCTGTATGGGTAGACAAAACTTCAAAACGCCACCTGCTACGGTTTATATTATGAACGATTAGCTTTCCGCCCGCATTTAAAAAAAAAACCCGCATAGTTCCCATTCCCGTGGGATTTCCGGGATAAAACCTATTCTATGTGTCCAAGTTACGTTCTATATGTGTGCTAAATTTCATTGTAATCGGTTCAGTAGTATTTGCGTGAAACACACACATACACATCCTCAAAAACTTTCGCATTAGTAGGAAGTAGGATTGTTATAAAAATAAAAGTTATATTTGTTGGCGTAAACTATTTTATTGTTAATTTTGGGAAATAAAAAATGTCAAAATTGATTACAATAAAACGCAGTTTTATTTTATTACATTATAATTTTGTTTTTTTTATCAAAACATGTATTTGAAGAAGCATATAATATACCGATCTATGCCTATTCACTCAAAACTAATAACACTAATGATAAGTAAATTATTTCAGTAACATTTCATAACCAACACTCATAAACAAGATACAACAACAAATCTAAAACACTATTTATTATGTGATAATAAACAGGAAGGTGAAAACATATTTCCGATTTCGACGCACTCTAAAGCTTTGTAAAACATAGTAACATAATGATGTAAGCATGTATGCCTAATGAAATATTTTTCACCTTTTGGTTTTACAGTAAATACAAAATAAAAAGAAATATACAGTGGTTATGTAGATTCTAAACAAACTACAACCAAAATACAATTAGAACAAAAATCATTTGACTTGTGATTTCACTCTCTGCCTTGAAACTTCCTGTCTTGAAACCACTGCTGCACTGGTGCTGCAAAGAAAACATACTAAATATATTTGTTACTTTGTG
>CAJQZM010029793.1:115-18034 GCA_907164665.1 Colias nastes | reverse complement strand
AAACTGAACGGCAACTTAAAGTAACATATTTCTAAATTCTACAACATTATTAGTTAATTCGTAGTTAACTTTTCTATTACCGGAGCTCTAACTCCTTCATAATTAATTTTACAGTGTAACACCGTTATGAAATTAAAATGCAACCTACGTTACTTTTTTATCAATATGAATAATTTATTAAGTCAATTCACATAATCATATAATCTTTCATTTAATTGCATGTATAAAAAAAGACTGGAACAATTCTCGAAATTAAATCTATTCGGTAAGTAAATATCGCGATCGTTTTTATTTACAAAATCTTCAGCAATTAAACCTTATATAAACGATGCTCATAAGCCTATATTTCTTGCAGATTTTTATAAAATATCCAGTGAAGAATTTTTTAATATTAAAACATAACCTGTGTTAAACCACGAAGCCTGAAGGAGTTCATAGAAATTCTGATTTTAGAGATTGAATTGTTTGTATGATCTTCGATGATTTTCAACGTGGGTTCAAATACTTGAAACCATCTGGTTATAAAGAACAAAAAAGGGAATAGCAAGAACGAAGTACACTTTAACCTCCCCTATTGTAGGGAATTGGTTCTAATTTCGGAATGGTCAATCATACTTAGCTTAGACAGGCTCTGGGTTTGTTTCCTTCGTTTGATTTTAGCCCAGTGTTGAGTCAATACATTGTTTTCACTTTGTAGGGATTTAAGGTGTTAATTCAAAACTGTATTAAACTAATTTGTTACTACAAAACTATCGTTAAACTAAGTTAAATGTTGGCTCGATCTTTCCGTCTCAGATCTGTGATTTTCGAGAATTTGTCGAAAGCTTATCCTAACATAGGTTGTAAATAGACTTAATTAATATCATGCCAACCAGACAGTTATTTGAATAGTACTAAAGATAAAACTTTTATTTTGCACTATTAAAATATTCCGTATCAAAATTGCTCAAGTCCGAATCAAATTAAACGCAAGTTCGATAACCCTCTTAAAGGCAACGCACTGCCTTTATTAACTGAAGAGTGGTTATAAATACACCTCAGAAGCCTCAATATATTATTTGTACAGTTTAAAAACTTAATAATGAATTAATTAAATATACAATACAGTATGTAAGTACACTACAACATATATTATAATATTCTAAAAGCATTCAATTTTGCAGCGACCTAAATTTGAACTCAATATACAGATATATGACTAAACTGTGTAAATAAATATTATGGGAGCTTATGAACAAAAACTTGTAAAAATGTTCACAGAAACACAACGCAATCAATGACTTAGGTTCACACCTCGACAAAACCTTGTTAGAGTTATCTTATCTCCTACATCCAAAAATAACTTATAAAACCTTTTTAACATTATTTATACCGCCTTAAATATTAGAATATTCAGTTCAACATACCGGGAGTCCAGAGTGCTGTTGAGGCGTTGCGAGCGCCGGAGCGGCGCGTTCCGCACCGCGCTCACTGGCTCCTCCCAGCTACCACCGGCTGATCGATGTTCATCTGTGAAACGACATAATTTTAGACAATATTGGATGTACATCGGAACGCATCTATAGACTATACACAAGGCCGGTTGCAGAGCTTCACCGACCATCAGTGCGTACGTCAGTCGCGCTTGTCATATGTATGGAAATCCATAAAACCGTTCATAGCTAGACCGACCATACGCACGCGTATTTCCATACATATGACAAGCGCGACTGACGTACGCACTGATGGTCGATGAAGCTCTGCAACCGGCCCAATACTGCATAGGTGCATACATTACAAAAAATGCAGTTCTATAAGATTAGATGAATGAAATTTTGCATTAGCTTTACAATTTTATTTTTGAAAAATTCCTGGAATGCTCTCGAGTGACAATAAAGGCATAGTTCATTATAGATCATTATAAAAGTACGAGACACTAAAGTCACGACAAGTAAGCATTAATTACTAAGTAATTAGCTGTATGGTAACTGTATTTAGGTACTGGGTACTAATCTTATAATATCTTAGATAAATTGATCAATCATGGAATGTGTTAGCTCATGTATGTCAGATATCTTATTCCGAGCCGGCACACCTTAACCTAAAATTAAACTAAATTCAATTTCGACTAGCAAATTCAACATCTAACGTCTACTAAAATTTATACGAAATCATAGAGTAAGATGAGACTTACCCTATTCCCTTTCCATTGGAGCAAAACAAGAAAAATACATTATGAATACGACAATGTATACTTTGAACGCTGTTATAGTTCAAGCAATTTATGAGTTTGTGTCGCCTCGAAACACAAGTTGTAAGTCCTTGAAGAGTAGCGTGGGTGGCGAGACCACGTTTTAGCAACGCGACATTTTTAAAATTTCACGTTAAAATACTCAATTAAGGATGTATAGTAGATATTAATTATCTCAATTATCGTTAACATTTAAAACAAATTAATCAAGAATACATACTTTTACACTTCTTTATCAGCTTGTGTTTAAATTTTGATATTCTTTCACACTTTCTCGAATGTTTCATTATTTCACATGTAGCACAATACGAGATGTTCCAGGACTATCTATTTGTTATGTAACAACTTGCCCCTAAGTTCATAGCTATGATCTTTACTCTGAACAATATACACACATGTTAACGCTATACATCATTAGGTATCACTAAACACAATATGACGTTTTGTTAAACACACACACACAGGCCCACACATTGTCGATACATACAAACACACTAAGATCAAATGAACATGGGCATCAAATACGACACTGCTTAATAGGAAAGTTTATAAACGAATTAATTAAAAAGTAATAAATATTAATTGCACACATAAACATTATTTAAACTAGCTTTTACGTTGAGTAGTTATTTTAGAATGAAGGAATATGAAACTAGCTTTCCGTAATTGGGCAGACGCATTATTAAAACAGGATCCGAATACCAGTGCTCTTAAAAACAATATAACTTTGCCTCCAGACACTACAAAAGGAAAATAAGCATTGCAAAGTCCGAGTTTATAAGCGGCATAGGCAAGAAACTGACACGCTACCCTTCTGGTAGCCGAGCTTTCTGGTCACTTGCTAAAGCCGCCCAAGGAAACTTCTGTCAGCCGACGTTCCCACCTTTGCGCCGGGAAGATGACACCTTGGCACACTCGCCCAAAGAGAAAGCCGACCTATTGGGCGCTCTCTTCGCTTCCAATTCCACCTTGGACGATGGGGGAAAGGTACCGCCTACCATCTCGCGGTGCCAGTACTTTATGTCCGATGTGCGCTTTACACAAAGTAAAGTGCGAAAAGTACTTTTCTCTCTCGACACCCATAAAGCGAGTGGCCCGGATGGTATCCCTGCAATTGTCTTGAGAACGTGTGCTCCAGAATTGGCTCCCGTTTTTGCACACTTGTTTCAACACTCCTATGATGTCGGCATTGCCCCTGCTTCGTGGAAAACCGCCGCAGTGCACCCGATCCCTAAGAAAGGCGATCAATCGGACCCCTCTAACTACAGGCCCATTGCTATTACCTCTTTGCTCTCAAAAGTCATGGAAAGCATAATCAACCGTCAGCTCTTAGGTTACCTAGAGGAGAACCAGCTGATCAGTGACCATCAGTATGGCTTTCGCCATGGACGATCAGCTGGTGATCTCTTGGCCTTTCTAACTCACCGATGGGCTGCGGCTATTGAGAGCAAAGGGGAGGCACTAGCCGTTAGTCTTGACGCCGCAAAAGCCTTTGATCGGGTGTGGCACCGGGCTCTTCTTTCGAAGCTTACATCATATGGACTCCCCGAGAAGTTACGCACATGGATAGCCAGCTTTCTTGCAGCACGAAATATTCGGGTCTTGGTCGACGGATCGAGCTCGGATCTTATGCCTGTGAACGCTGGCGTCCCCCAAGGCTGTGTTCTTTCACCCACACTATTCCTTCTGCATATCAATGACATGTTACAAATTAGTAACATTCATTGCTATGCAGATGATAGTACTGGAGACGCCTCTTACACTGGCCATGCTAACTTCTCGCAAGAAATTGTCGATGAGTGCAGAAACACTCTGGCGTTGAAAATTGAAACTCTTTTGGGAGAAGTTTCAGAGTGGGGTCGTCAAAACCTCGTCGAGTTTAACCCCGCTAAGACGCAACTATGTGCTTTTACGGCCAAAAAAAAGCCATTTGAATCAGCTCCCCTCTTTTTGAACACTCCCCTCAGCGTCAAGCCTAGCATCGCAATTCTTGGCGTCAATGTTTCTAACGATGTTCAGTTTCGCGATCATTTGGAAGGTAAAGCTTCCCTAGCTTCTAAAAAACTGGGCGTCCTTAATAGAGCGAAGCAGTACTTCAAGCCTGACCATCTTCTCTTACTTTATAAAGCTCAGATACGGCCACACATGGAGTACTGCTCACATCTCTGGGCTGGTGCCCCGTTTTACCAAGTCCTTCCACTTGATCGCGTACAACGTAGAGCAGTTAGAATGATTGGCGATCCAAGACTTAGCGATCGGCTTGACCCTCTTTCTTTGCGAAGGGACATTGCCTCGCTGTGTGTCTTCTATCGCATATACCATGGGGAGTGTTCAAATGAGCTATTCGAGCTCATACCTGCTGCGGAATTCCATCACCGCACCGCCCGCCATAAAGCCAACTTCCATGCACATCATTTGGACCGCTGGCGAACGAGTACCGTACGCTTCTCGCGACACTTTTTTCCACGTACCACCACCCTGTGGAACAGTCTACCAAGTTCGGTATTCCCGCACATGTATGACATGGACTTATTTAAAAAGAGAGCCTACACCCACCTTCGAAAGTCGGTAACAGCCACACAAAGGTAACTTTGTGAGTGCTCATGGGCGGTGGTGATCACCTCACTAGGTGACCCACCTGCTCCGTTACCCGCTCTATTATTAAAAAAAAAAAAAAAAAATAATTAAAATATTTCTTTTGGTAGCGCGTAAAGTATTTAATCAGATGATTACATTGTTTGTACATCGTGGGTACGCGACAGTTCAAATATTTACCGATGTATATGTGATAATAAATTGATTGATAATATTCGTTAACAACAATATTATTAGTTTGATATACCTAATATGTTAGTTAGTTCATAGTTGGTAAGTATTTAGCCTGATTTAGTTTAAAATTGTCTCGCAAGGAGGGCACTAAATTATTTTAATTTAAGATAATTACTTACAGAAAAGAGTAGGGTAGGTACCTACATAATTATAGGTGGTGGCTCTTGTTACACAATACCTATTGTAATGACATGTAACATACCTACTAAACGATTCATTATATTACAACAAAAAATATATATTTAACATTATATTATATAGATCAAGGTCAAGTATCGAATTTATCGCTATATTTATATTCACGAGTTAATTAATACAAATGATATCTCGATTCTGAAAATAAAACAAAATTCATCGCCCTAAAAACGTCACATGGTCACTGTCGGTACCACGTTCAGTTTATCATGAAATTAAGCCGTCTGTATTCTGACCTAAAATCTATAGATAACGCCGTTTTAAATATAGTAAATCATACTGACTAGTGGTATATTTTATAATATAATATGCAGTGCTTATTTTAGAAATAGTTTATTTAGATTTTAGATGTAGTGATAAGATAGAGAATTCTTTACACAAAGTTATAAACGTTTTGCTTGATCATAGTTTACCGATAGTTTTAAACACTTCAGACGTTATTTCCGTTGCAATTTCAATTAGTCGAAACAAAATGCTTTAATTAGTTTTATACAAAGGCGTGACGCCTGGAGGACGGAGGACGAGGAGGACGAGGAGGGCGAGGCCTGGGTACCTAATACTATCTACAGCGTTTCGAAACTTTTTGAAGGCGAATAGTATCAGATAGATAGACGCAACATAGAGGGCAAACAATGCAAAACAAACAACGTTCAGATAGCCTGTATAGATGTGGTATAGATCAAACACGCCCGCTCTGGGTCGTGTAAAAGCGAAATTGCGGGTCCGAAACACGAATCGATTTGCTATCGGTCAGATCTTAGAATAAGTACGTTACCAAACATCGAAAGTTTTTTTCAATCTACATTTGCCGCTATTAGATATCGATACGAAATAAAATGTATGAAAGTATGGTTGATGCAAGCTTTACGATTTTCAAGTCATAGGTACCATATTGTGATAATAAAGTCCTTGTGAATATTAATATCTTTTGCAATGCTTGAACATTTCTATTTATTGAAATAAATCATAAGCAACAATATTTAATTAAAGCTTAAGTATATTCACCTATAAATAAAACTAATCACCGTCGCATAGCCAACCACTCCGTGCTTAAAACAATACATATTCTAAAATTGGAAAACAACTCAATTCAGCTCGCACATTTGGCAGTTGGCACCAATTGGAACGGTAAAGCATAGTTAAAAGAGAGTACTACGGGTAAAATCTAAGAACTTGGACTTGAAAAGTGAGTACACGACAGCCCTACAGGCTACAACATAACGAGACCGGAGATCCTATCTCGCGATCTTCCACATAGTGGGTCGAGATCAGAGTCGCCGCGAACACGCCCCGTCACTCGCACAGTTATTGTTTGAACCCAGATCATTATGATTCATGCCGTAATATTGCAAGTTTCAGATAAGAATACAGCAAACAGGGCGTTGCAGACAAACAATCGTGCATGAAGAATTGTGTCGTCGACATGATTCCTTTGCGAATTGGATTAGGTATTTAACTAAGATAAGCAATCACTGTTACGATAGTCATTTATGGTATCGACAGATTTAAAAGAAAAAATACTTTCATACTTAGTCTAACCTAGTTGATAGTGTATGGAATTCAAAAGACATTGAAACAAAAATATTAAAAGCAAGTTCACTCACATGCACACATTACAGTTCATTGTTTAATACATACTGTGTCTTAGAACAGAAATTCAATAAGAACAATGGCATCACCATCTTTGATAATGTAATATATATTGTTACAAAGTTTACTTCTTGGCGTCACCATAATAATCTTCTGACGTTGGAAATGTATGAAGCAAAAACAACCCAACCACAATGAGTAAGTATTTTCAAGTAAAACGTAATATTTGTCAATTAACAGGAAAGAAGGTGAGTGTGACAAACAATAAATCTGCATCAGGAAATAATTCATTTGTCTGTTGCTGTGTTCATTAGAAGAGTAACTAGTAACAAATTAAAAACATGATAGGTAATTTTATGAAAGCTGAAACACTGAGTGTACAATTGAAATGAAAGCTCTATTTTGTTGGAAGATTAGTTTTTCTCATTGAAATTATGAATAACGACCAAAATTCTCATATTGAATATTTTAAATTTTAATAAGTACCTTTGTATGTATAGTAATTTTAAGTAATGAATTGCCATTCAAAACACTTTCATAATACCTATCTCGTAAGAAGTAATTCACAATGAAGCACAGGTCCTACATCAAAATTGAACAATTTACATTCAGTAGATTTAATATACTGAATTTAATGACTCTTAACAATAATCTACAGCTGTGTTATGAAATCGTCGTGTAGGTACCAGTGTAAAGGCAATGGGTTGTTAGAAATTGTTCAATTACATTTATTCAGATGGCGAACGTCACTTACAATATAACTGAATTGGTTGCTTCATTTCGTTGACCCTTAGACACGTGTAGGGAATACGAAAACGAAAGGAAATTCCGTTGAATTATGATAACTACTAAGAAATAAATACAATTTTACATAATCGTTACAAGGATATATAAAATAGAATTAAGATTAGAACACTTGAAATTATTATAGTACACTGTACAACCAATAAAGCTGTAACCAATAACCATGCTTTATGAATGAATTTTATCAAAAACTTATTCGTCAATGTACCTACTATCAATCGGAAATTCATGAATGAATGACTCCAATAAATGAGTCACATTCACGACCGCAATACGTACATTATAAAACAGTATCGATATAATGACCGTCACTAGGTCGATACGTACCTATTTGTTTGAGCGGCTCCTCGGTGAGCGGACATAGCTTAACTTTGTTTACAACGATAACCAACGTAAACTGCATTGCGGTACACGGCACGGAACACAGTATTCAACTTTCTCACAATACTATCACTAACCGAGAAATGCATCGTTAGCTGCGTGCAATACACTGCACAGTCGCTTTTGGACTAAGCCGGATTACCATAATTGCTGACTAACACCGTCAATTATTCTGCCTACCAACAAACTATGACGACGAAAATGAACATTTGCGCACGAGTACAGCAGTTATTAAGGCATGGTTAATTGTAAATGCTCGGCTCCCGCATTAATTAAACGCGTGTGCGCAACGGGAGAGCTTTCGAGGACAAATATAAACACAAACGCAACTATTCCTGGAAACCGCTATCGTAATCGAATCTTCGAATTCATACTAGTCTGGATATTTCGCTCGCTGATCGTTTTATTGATTCAAGCAAATTCTTTGGAAACTTTGGCTATGTTTTCGTAAACATTACTATTATTTAGCATAACCATATGTTCAACAACGAATTATCGATTCGGGAAGTATTTGTTATTGCAATTATAAAATATACCGGGTTATCAGGTTAGTGGTCATAGGTGTTATGAATATTTTTAATGTTTTCCCAGTTGTACATTAAACAAATGGCTAATAGTAACATAATAACATTGTACATATATTCAGAGTAAGATTCTAGGTCGTTATAATTTATGATACATATATCGTTTACGTTATAACTATTATTCTGTCCTACTAACAGAGTTACCATCGTAATCTGTTAAACTAATGGATTAACCATTCAATTATAATTTGTAAAGCACTAAACTGTTCAAATTTATCACGAAATTTGCGTGACATTAACGACATAATTTAATTAACTGGATAATGGCCAATTAATTGTGAGAGCTCATACCTGAACTGTTATTTTAAATACACATTACACACTCTTTATATTTTATTACCAAGAAATAAGTCATCCATCATTTCACTTAAGAAAATAACTTTAAGAAATATGATATCTACATTATTTTTATAGGAACAGTAAAGCATATCAAGTCAACGATTCTATCTACATCAATAATCAAATCTCAATCATAACTAAATATTTTTCTTTAAAACAGTGAAATGAAGCATTTTGGTAGATGACCAATTAAATATATTTTTAATAATTATGTAGGGCAAGAATTTATTACATATTTGTTTACTTTTTGCAGACAAACTCAATAACAGCAACTCACTACAACACACTGTTCATGAATGAATGAATGAATGAATGAATGAATGAATGAATGAATGAATGAATGAATGAATGAATGAATGAATGAATGAATGAAAAATTCTTTATTGTACACCATAATTATAGGACAATTTAAAACACATAATAACTTAATTAACAATGTACAGAGGGCGGCCTTATCGCTGACAGCGATCTCTGCCAGGCAACCCAATCGACTAGGACAAATGCTGAGTATGGTGGACAGTGGTGCGTAATAAATTAAAAATTAAAGATTTTATTATAATAATATGTACTACAAATATAAACATTCCTCATGGCTTATACATATATTAATAAACATTTATATATACTAATAAATACATATATGTAAACAGATATCGTGGATAAATAAAATAAATACATAATAATATATACATACATATAATAAATACACACATAAATACAATGTACATACATACGTATACATATGAGCACGTAAGTAGCAAAACTAACAGCGAGCTTGAGACAGTGTTAAATAATGTGTTTTAACTTTATTTTTGAAAATGAAAATCGATTCAGCACGTCTTATCTCTTCGGGTAACGAATTCCAGAGATTAATGGCAGTGATAGTAAAGGAGGAGTGGAAGAAATTAGTCCGGTGAGGAGGAATGCTTAAAGTTAGAAGATTAGAGGAACGGAGAGTGACACCATGTTCGTTCAGATATTTAAAATTTTCTTTAAGATAGGAGGGAGTCTTAGGATCAAATAAAACACCGTACAATAAATGCAGCATGTGAGCGTACCGACGGAAGCGGATAGGGAGCCATTTGAGTTTATTACGGAATTTGGAAACATGATCGTATTTGCGGAGACCAAATACAAATCGAATACAGAGATTTTGGAGGCGATCTAGAGAATCGAGCTGTAACTCGGTTAAATCGGGATAGCAGGAGTCGGCGTAATCAAGGATAGGGAAGAGAAGGGTCTCTGCAAGCGAGATCCTAGTGGGGATAGGCAAGAAATTGCGTAATCTGCGTATAGAGCCTGCAGCTCCGAACAACTTCTTACGGACCATTTCCAGCTGGACCTTCCAATTCATGTTACTGTCAAAGTAAATACCAAGGTTCTTGACAGAGGTACTAAAGGGAATCAAGGTTCCATCCAGACTAATACTCGGTAAGGTGTTCCAGTCGATCTTAGCTGTCAATTTAGAGCTCCCAATTATAATCGTTTGTGTTTTAACGGGGTTAACCAACAGACCGAAGTTTTTAGACCACTGATTGATATTGGCCAGGTTGGTGTTAGTCTGTTCAATAGCTTCTGGAAGTAGGGGAAGTGAAGCGTGAGTATAAATCTGCAAATCGTCTGCATACATATGGTAGGGAGAAGATAAATTGTCTGAGATAGAGTTGATAAAGATAGAAAATAGGATTGGAGACAACACGCTACCTTGAGGGACGCCAACAGTACCTTTCTTGGAGGAAACCTTGGTTTTGCGCAGTATCTCTCACATTCCTTCTCCAAGTTGGCTAAAACATCAGACATTACAAAATTTTGCCAATTTGCTTTGTGGATGGTCAACAGATTATGGGGTTTCAATATTTTCAATGCACGAAACATTTTGTATGGTGAAAAGGATATTAGTGGATAAATTGGTTATTTTATGTGGTTTGATATTTTATTTCATGATTCTGTTTTATGTTTGTGAGTGAAACATTGTGTTTGCTTTGATTTATGAAAATTTTGACGATTCACGTCAATGATATAATATTATGATGTTCAGCAAAAATAGAATAAAAAAATTGAAATGGCATCAAGATTTTGATAAGATCTATATTATTTTAAATTTCTCGTGTCAGAGCAGTGTTTGTAAGGAAACCTCACCGAAATGAATTGACCGATTCTAATTCAATTCCACTTCAATTCTCTGTGTTATTCAGTAAGTCTAAGAGAGGTCGTGAACTGTTTATTTTACATTCTTAAGAGATACGTTTGAACGCAGCTCAACAATTTGCCGGAGGAGCCAATTTATTTCATAATTTTTGCTTAAAATAATTAATTTTACTTAGATTTCAGGAAAACAAAATTAACGTTGTTAACATAGTTTTCTACTACTAATAAAAAATAAAACACACACAGAACAGACATCAATTTTAATAGATAAGTTTCACCTATTACATAGTAAGATCCATAATGATTAACATATTGTCTACCCACACACAGGCTTACGACTCATGTATACAGTGTACACACACATGACTAGAACTCCAGTGAACGACAGCCGCCTAGACTCCACGTAAGTACTGATATTCGAAACACTAGGTACCTATTATTACCATTGATTTACCAAGAATGGATGTGGTAATAGGAAAAATTGTTAAAAATTTAACCTTCATAGGAAAAATTTAAAAGAAATTAAGAGAAATACAAATAACATGAATAGGTTCTGTATGTAACATTTAACGTACGTTACTATTTTTATCTATGTCACTTGCCAATTACATGACATATAATGACATACAGAAAGATTTAAAAAATGTCAATTTCTTTTGTAAAGATTACAAATCATTCAAAATATTCGGGTTATATATTAACAGTATTTTTTCTTAAAATTACAACCTCCATGAGTTGGTAAATCAATGGTTATTACTAAAAACTCGACGATTCACATGGCACATTAAACAAGAGTGAAGTCATCATCACAGTAGCTAAATTCAGAAATATATCTATCTCTATCGCACATACCACGCATTTCATTACTCAATATTAGACAAGGATGGTACTATTATTCAAAATTCACTCTTGTCTACTATCGTCAAGTAATTAATTGCTTCAAACAAAGTCCAAATATTCGAAATTTGTGACTGATTATAATATTATACAAACACACAAAAAAAAATTAACTCGTTATATTACATCTCAAAATACTGTATTTATTATTATGTATAACATATAAAAACTTTTACATTACGTGTGCAAATATTGTACGTATTATTTAAATATGCGTTAAAATTAAACACACTGCTTTTCCATCTTTTAAAATAACAGAATACACATAATGATATCATCGTGTTAATAATATAATTTCACTAGTCCTAAATTATATAAATCATAAAATTTTAAAACAAAAAATTTTTACAAACTAAAAAATAAATAATATACTATTATTATAGGCTTAAAATAAACTCTTGATTTCAATTTCTTAATAGCAATAAAATACAGCTCAAAATAAATTATAATTAAATTAATCGTGACAGCACTTTTAAATATTAAAAAGCATATATTCTGGATAAAATGCTACAGTGAGAGAAAGGGATAAAGCTATATGAAACTTATGCTGCATCCCTTTCTCTCACTCCAAAAAACAGGGCATATATTTATAGAAGATATTTTTGTCTTTATATCAGCATTATTTCTAAATATAACTCAACAAAAAATCAAACTACAGTCAAATTTCAAAACAATCCATTTTACAACTATCTGAAATATTTTATTAAAGAAAGGTAAATTTCATAACTCTATTTAAATAATTTGTGCCTTTTACAACCAAAATTTTATTCCTCAAACCCCTATTGGCACAATATTGTACGAGTATTATATAGGTTTCTTATTATAGCGTACAGAGAGAAACTAAACTACTCAATATACACAGTATAGATATTAAACACATGTGCCACATTTCATATAACTTAAAAACTAAACGCTAGACGGCTCATTTCACGGTATAAATCAAACGTAACACAGCATTATCTCATATTCACAACCCTTAACGATACTTACAAGCCGAGCAACAATTTAAATTCCTACGTATATTAATGTCAATGGGACTTCGATACCGTTCCATCGTGTACCACAACACTACCTTCATTTGCATTTTATAACAAAGTAAATGCATAAATGTTATCGAGATGTGAAATTCTACCAATCACTAAAACCTATAGTTTATTTATTATAACGTGTACGACCCACGCGTTAAGGCTAATGAGGATTCATAAGACTCATACATTTTAGTCCAATAGATTAATATATACAATAAAAGGCAATCGAATAATGGAATCGGAAAATAGCCCTCGAAACGACTTCGAGGCTTTAATAACAGGCTAAAATACTCTCAAAGAACAGCTATAAACGTCTATAAAGCTAACATGCAAATAAACGGTTAAGTAAATAGGTATTTAGTTCGATCTATACGAAATCGATTAAGTATATCTTCATCACAGACAATGAATTTTAGAAATAAAGATTAATTGCGAGAAAAAATTGCAGATAATTCAAGACTTACTTCTTTTATATTACTTTACCATTCCAGGTTAAATCTAAATGTTTTCAAAGACACTTTAAAGGACCTTACTCTTAACAATGTTTAAACAGTAAATGATTTAGGCCACGACCTATCTACGAAGGGCAAACCGTCCTACGAATAAACCTTACCTAGGGACAAATATCATTTCAAGGCAAGAATACATTGTGTATACGAGATACACTTAATATTGATAATGTTACTGTGACAAGTAAATATTAAAAACATATTAATTTGGCCGCCGGAAATTACTAAGGATTTCTAATGGAAAAAATAGCACAGAAATTTTTCATGTGTGTTTTTTGTATTTTTTTTTTTACTGAAATCAAACTTTTCCTGAGCTTAACTGAGCCTATATCACAATTGTCAATTATAATAACGCCATAAAATACGCAAATAATAACGTATTTTTACCAAACAAAACCTGGCTTAAAAAAATTGAAACCTAACCGTGACACATATACATCCTACGTCATTATTACGTACCAACCTAACTACAACGTGTCTACCTATAGAAAGGCGGCCAAACGCTGACACAAGGCTACTTCGCACATCTACTTACTCTACGGGATATCCATAGGAGATAGTAAGATTCCCTGTTTTTAATATTGAATTATTAAAGAACGTCTCAGAAAATACATTAGGAAATTAGTTTATAGTCATCAGTTCGAACAACATGTTAGACGTGAAGTTTGTGTCGTTATTTACATGTTTGGTATGGATAGAAGACACTGATAGAAAATATATGAAGATATATAATAATAGTATTCTGTTGAAGTAAATTAGTAGGAAATGTATATATGGAGGATTTAGTAATTCTAATGTCTATAAAAGAAGGATATATGACACAATATATTAAGAAAGATTTATTCTTCTTTTAGAAGGAATAAAATACGTATAAAATTAAGAAAATAATATATATGTAAGTATACCTTGCCAATTAAAGATATCGAATGACTAATAAATATTTTTTATTACAGTAATTAAATTATCTTTCTTTCTTTCTTTCTTAATTTTGAATAAGTTAATATTTTTAAGGTCTTTAGCAAGACTCCCTAGCTGATGTGAGTTAAGCAGATTAAGTAGAACTTATTTTTTCGAAATCTTTTAAGTAAAATTTTTCCAAACATTCATAGACTAAAATATACACAATACAAATACTATCTTTTCCTTTATTACATCATACAGAAAATATTCGGCTACTTGTTAGAGAATTCGAATTAATGAATCTTGTAATACTGTTGTTAGGTCAAGGAAAAATCAACTCTACTACAAAGGTCATACGGCACATAATAGCGAAACAAGTCGGAAATTATGACCTTTTAGAATACATCATACCTATGAACCATAATCTTTTTATTTATTTATTTTCTATTATCTTTATAATCAGATCTAGATCTTAGCTCAGACTAGATTTACAGACACTAACCAAATCTTGGAATGTTAATCTACAACCTATCGTTACTGACTCGTTAGTCAATTTTATTTTAGTAAATAAACTCAAGTAATTATATCCAAAACGAATTTGTTGTAGCCTAGATACTGTTAAGTTTTTTTCAAAAAAATCTTGCCAAATAATATAAGTAGATGGTTGATATATTGAAAAATATTAAACACATTTGAATTTGAAAAATATATAATACTATGCGAAATACGGTGTGAAAAAAAACTTACAGTATCTAGTCAACGGTAAATCTGTGTTAAGTAACTTTTATTCGCTTTCATATATTGTTTTAATTATAAATACATCTTAAATAATTAAATTTTGTTAGTCGTTAGTATAAAACCAAGTGTCTTGTGCAAATCATTTCACTTCCAACATTTTCAACTTAAAAAAAAAGAGTTAGTTCTCCATTTTCAATAAAAATATTTTATTTTTAAATTAATATAAATGGTATTCTTTTTTAAATAAATTTGAGCTTTCCTGGTCTTACGTGATTATTTAAACGTGAAAAAATCCTAACAAGAAATGTATACCACACTTATAAAATTAAAACTTGTTATAGGATAGTTATAAAAGCGTATAATTTAAAAACTTCTCAATATAAAGAATCGTAAAATATACTGTGAGAATATACCGTCTTTGTTACGTAGAAATTTGTTGTAAACAAAATGTTATTTTGAAGGTTTAGGAACTAATATCGTAAATAGTACCTATTACAAAAATATACGAAAAAACTTATCTTTTTTTGCTTGTTAAATGTATGACTTAAATTAAATTTGTGATATTACAGCGCAGTTAATAAATATAAAATAATATTCGGATAGGCAAGTTAATTCCTAGTAGGACAAACACAGAAAGAAGCAAAGCAAAATATAAAACAGAAACGGCAAGATACTAAATCAAATGTAGGTACTTTTTAAGCAGAAATACTGACTAGTATAAAGACCAAATTAATCATTAAAATTATCGAAATTTACCGTTTTTATAACGAATCAATTATTGGAATATTTGAGATTTTAAACCTTTTTGTAGTAAATTTGACATTGACAGATATCAAAATTTCCAAATGTTGGATAATTGTGTATTAATTAAAAACTCTAAAACATGGGATATATAATAAAACTAGTTAAAACCAAACGAATTACAGCTAACGTTAAATGCGATCACGTACTACACGCATTGATATACAAAACCATAGACTATGGTTTACAAAATGGCGGGAAAATACAATTTGTACCAAAAATAGTAAATAGAAGAAAATTTTAATACATCTGATTAGATGTATATTAGAACAGTAGTTAGTAGTATATTAGATTTAATATACTATTATAGAGTAATGAGTAGAAAACCGTAAACTTAAGATCAGAAAAAAAATAATTCGTCCCAAAAAAACGATCATTGACTTAGAAAAATTGAAAATTTTTGAAGAATAAAAAAAATTGATTATGTAGCCGAATCCGAACCTGCGTTTCGAGCATCCTTTAAGATCGACTACATCAGGTAAATATTTTATAAATAAGTTAAGCGTTCTTTAACGTTTGCTATCAAGACTTATACCTATCGTATGAAAGTGACACAACCTTTACCGACAAAACAAAACGTTTAAGAAACCAGAGAAGCTTTAAGATGAAAAAATAAGAATTTGGGGGTACTTCAACATTCTGTAAATAGTCCAAACTTGTATATCAATGTATATGGTGCTTCATTACTTGTGCTCAGACCTACATGTTACGTATAAGTTAGACTTGGCTAATGTATCTAAGTCTATCGATAAAACGTAAATTATTACGGGATTAGTAAGACGAGACGAATGCTTTGTGAACAGTACACTGGTTAGGAATTTCGCTCAAAATTCGTGTATTCAGATATTTATAATAGTATGTATTTTATATATTTTTAAATCACCAGGTTTAAGGTTAATAAACTATTTTTAAACCACAACGTTTTAAGGTAGTAGGGTATATTAGTCAGTAAGTGTACATCGGAAAATATCTCCTCACTGAATATGTAATTACGATTTCTATTCGATTTCAAACTACATTTATTTTGTGCCGACTATATGAAATGAAACATATTTTCCCATATATACCATCAATCATCCAAACATACTTTTAAACACAATATTGCTCAACCAATCCCCACACACTATACTGTAAACAAAACACGATAAACACGATCATAAACGTCGGTAGTGATAGACGCAACGCTACTTAGGAGTTAATATCACAGATTCCTAAACAAAACAACACTCGCAGTCACCGGGGCCCCGCGAAATTAAGCTGACTAGCTTATTTAGGTCACTAAGGGCCCCGAGGCGTTCGCTAATAGGGAGCCCCATGAAGCAAGACGCTTCTATACCGGGGCCCCGGGCGTAGTGCCCGTTTGGGGCCCCTGGGGCCCGGGAGCGGGGCTCCGAAGAGAAACAGGAAGTGTTCCGCGGAGCTTTAACCTTCCGGTGCTCCGCCACACAGCCGCGCCACTTCTAGAAGCTCCTGGAAAATCAAGATTTTCTTTTTATTAGCAGTACTGTAAATAAGGTTTTGGATAGTGTGTACACACTCATGCGTAACAATAGCGCGTTAAATTGTGTAGGTATTTATTGGCATTATACGTATTGTTGTAATTTATTCTTTATTATTATTTTTTTTTAATTTTTTGTGGCTGTTTGTGCATAAATTCATAATTCATGTCAATCATTATCATTTATGAATTTAGGTTTACGTCTACATCGTGTACGTGCATATTTTCTAAAATTTTAATGCCATTTCCATTTTCGAAAATAGCTGATGTTCGTTTACAAATGTCATTTGTCTCGTGCGTAAAAATATGTTTTCCATATGTGTGCGTACAATTTATAATATGAGTGTGTATTTGTATCCATGCGTGCGTGTGTATGTGCGTGTGTGCGTGTATGATGAGTATGCGTGTCTGTATGTATGTACCTGATCCCTGCGTGTCTGTATGTATG
>CAJQZM010029789.1:768-22070 GCA_907164665.1 Colias nastes | reverse complement strand
ATTGTCTGTTTTTATGGTGCTAAATAAAGTGTATTTATTATTATTATGTTTCTCATCTCCATAATACTCGGGTACCACCAGAAGGACGGTACCCGGTCTTTTGGAAGGCTTACGTGGGGACACGGATCCAACACGCAGAGGCCCTTTTGAGAGTTTTAATGTGTTATGGGACACCAGCCGCAGCCTGCCCATGACTGCACTATATAGAGATACAGCCCTGGGCAGTCCGCGGCCGATGTAGGACTATTACAGAAAATGGAAATAAATAACTGGACTATGGAAAGGGGTGCTCTGTGGACAGGTTACTGGGTCTATAGGAACTATGGCGTCTGCCTTTCTACAACAAAGTTTGTAAAAATATATTGGCAGACGGTGACTCGCCCTCTCACAGATGGGCCCTCTAAAAAGTCGCTGTAACTTAGCAACAAGAGGGCAACATGTCGTGAGCAGCTAAGGGTGGAGAGGCGTCCCTGGACTTTAAACGACGATCACGCGCTCCCTGAGGGTCCAGCATCACGTGCCCACTCGCCACTTACGATTCGCATCCACCCTTCGAGCTAAAAGCTCTCGCGACTCCACTCTGGCCGGCCGGTTAAGGCAAGCCAGAGGTGGGGGTCCTGTCCTCGTCAGGCTTCACTCCGACCGGCCGGTGAAGGCAAGCCGGAGATGAAGACAGGGGCCTCCCCCGGGAGCACTCAGTTCCCGCGGGGTCGCTACTCCCCGCCACAAGGTGTCCTGCGGGTTGACTGATTGCACGGGTGGAATATCTATTGTCACGTAGACAATAGATATTCCAACCGTGGGCGATGGGGTCGTCACATCCCTACGCCCTTATTATTATTATTATAATTAATAACATCAAATCTTTTTTATATTTTACTTTTCCCTTTTTGAAGTCGGATTTATTTAATGTAGTTATTTTTACTGTATGTACAACTACGATCTATCAGTTGAATTTTTTTTTTATAATCATACCTTTTTAATAAAAAAAATATAACTAGGTACAATATAGCAATTTTGTTTAGTTTTCTCTAAAAATTTCTAGCAACACTCATGATGATATCGGAACGATTTTATCGGATAATGTGAAAGGGCAAATTGTATCCGATATCGGATATCAGCTATCGGCGTCCGATATCCGATATCTGATCGGATAATGTAAAAACGCTCTTACCCGCTCGACGCTAACCAAACTACCATCGCTCATTCCGATTTTAACCAACGTGCGTATCGGTCGCACATTTCTCACTATTTTTAAAAACACGTGGCTCAGTGATTCGTTCATAGTATTATAACCTAAAGATTTACGCGGCTGATTACTATTACGACGCCTCATCGTACAATCCTGGTGGAGTGGAAAAAGGTACGTGTTTATAAATATTAATTTATATTGAAATTTTTAAAAATAACTGAATCGTTATTTGTCACTCCTAGTGTTGCAACGTTTAATTATTATTCAGACGATATGCACCGCAGTGGTTTACATATGGTCAGATTATATTGTTTTATATGAAAAAGATATTATTATCGGAGTATTAATAGCAGATCGAATGTAAATAATATTTAAAGTGTGCTATGCGTTTTCGTGGCTGAAGCGTACATTTTTCGAATTTATTATATTGAAATTATGAATGTGGATCACAGTTACGAAAAAACAATGAGTGATGTTCTCGTTTCTGTGTCACTAGATGTCCGTTATCTGCTAATCACTGAACTGTGTTTAATTACGGCCTAAATTCTTACGAAAGTCCCGCCTACTAGACGAATTGGAAACTGCATGCGTTTTTTACTCTTTACATTCGCCCAGGAAGAAACCGGTACATATTATAGTGTAAACCCATACTGCTAATTGTTAATTCCTGCCGTAGTAATGAATAATTTAATGAATGTCACCGGTATAATCAACGGTATAATAATTACATTTTTATTCACAACTGTCATGTTCATAATGCGATTGTCTTATTTTACAATTATTATAAAATAAGGGTATTGTCTTGGTAATTATTCTAAGGGTATTGTAATAAATGTCTTAGGAAACCGGGCTTTTGTTGCCACTTCTTACTTACCTGAACCTGTGTAAAGAAACAAAGCAACATTATTTGAAAAGGTTGGAAAGGGTACCTGCAAATAACTTTGAGAATATTGTGTTGTCAATGGTAGGTAAATACAAAAAAAAATCTTTTATTGGACGAGCTTTTTGAGATTAATGTGCTAAGCTCATTTAAATTTACGTATTTAAAAAATTTAAACATTTAATTAGTTCGTTAAGGATAAAATTCGTTTTTACAACTCATAAATGAATTTGACTTATTAAAATATAATTATAATAAATAATCGATTCTGTTACTTAAATGCTTGGTTAATATGAATATTATAAATTAATAAAATGTAGGATATGATGAATTAAAAAAAATGTTTAAAAATTTATAATTTTATTCGTAGAATAATCAAAGACAGATACATAATACATTATAGAGTAGAGTTATCTGTGTCATTGCTCTATTGTTTAGGAGGTTCATGTTTTACGAAATACTGTAAGTACCTATAATATAGTGATAAATCGTGTCTGTGGAATCGTGAAATACAAATTACATTATACAAACTGTTAACTTTTTCTACTTTTCGAACAATTCTGGCGATTTATTTATACGAAGCAATAAACAATAGCTATCGACCATTGACTTACTATGTGTGAATAATTTATTAATCGCAGCAGACAATTTCATTCATTCAATTATTTAACCGGCGCGGCGATCTGACCTTGCTTCATTTCGTTATTAGAAATGTGCGTAAATATTGAGAACCATAGACTTTTTGTGGAACTTGGTATAAAAAAGATAGGTATCTATTTTATAATTATTATTAGTTTTGTGCTTAGTGACAATATGATAATTGAAAATTCCCTGTAATTAACAGAAATAACTTATTTTCATTTATTGTGATAATCTGCAATCTTTTACTAAAAAATGTAGCATTTATGTGAATGGTAGATTGATCCATTGATATCATCGATTATAAATGTTGTTAAAATTTATATACCTATCTCTTTATCTTTTGTAGGTGAATAGAATATTTACATTTATTGACTACTAGCTTTCCACCCGCGGCTTCGCCCGCGCAGTCAAAGAAAAACCCGCATAATTCCCGTTCCCGTGGGATTTCCGGGATAAAACCTATCCTACGTCCCGGGGTAAAAAGTAGCCTATGTCCTAGCTGTGGTTCCACCAAATTTTATATTTTACTAGCTGCGCCCCGCGGTTTCACTCGCGTGGCTCCGCTCCTGTTGGTCTTAGCGTGATGATATTGTAGGTACATATAGCCTTCCTCGATAATTAATGATGAAAGAATTATTTTTCAAATCGGACCAGTAGTTTTTGAGATTAGCGCGTTCAAACAAGCAAACAAACAAACAAACTCTTCAGCTTTATAATATTAACTATTAAGTATAGATATACCTACAATATTTTCTACAGGCATATGAGATCCCAGCCATTCTTCTTTCTTAATTGTTCGAAACATCGTTATCATATTGATTAGTATTAGGTAATAATAGAGTTTCTTGCCGATTCTTCTCCATAGATACTGCTTTCCGAATCGGTGGTAAATGTTAAAAATATGTATTGACGTTTCAAAAGTGCTTCTCGAAGAAGTCTAATTGAATAAATAAACGTTTGAGTTTGAGTTTGAGTTTGAGTTTGAATAGATACTACACAATAACTGTTTGCACATTTTACTAGGGCGTGATAAGACGATTGGTTCAATATTGACCAACGTTGGAGTTTGATACAGTTTTCAACGCGTGCCTAACTAGTGCAGTGCCTGAAGCATACAAAACCGTATAACCTCGGATTAGAGTTATAGTGAATGAATTAATATGATCGATGTGGGATATTGTTTTTTAAACTATAAATTGCAATGTTTACCCAAATTTTTTTTGTGCACTCCATTGTTTCTAGTGATTGCAATCCGGCGTCATTTGCAGTCCGGCCGGATACGACCGGATTCCCATCAATCCGGCCGGATCCGACCGGATCCGACCGGATTGATTAAATCAAGATGATTTTCGCTTTTTAGTACAAAATAAGTGAGTTAATCAAGTGTCACTGCACTTATATGTAGGTAGTTTATAAAAAATAAATCACAAATACGACTTTATTTCCTAACCAACGTTAAGACAAATAGGCAACAAGAAAACAATTAAAATTTAGTAGTGTAGGTAACTAGTAATAATTTTACGACGTAACGAGTAGCTCAGTCTTTCTAGATTTCACTTTCACATATAGATCAATTTATAAGTAACAATATTAATTATAAAGTAACTATAATATCTAATAGATACAATTACCCTTACGTAAAATTATCACAATAATGAGTTTAGAACTCTTTAGTTTAATCAACTTACGATAAATAATTATTTTAAGTAATAATTGTAAAAAAATATATAAATATTAAAAGAAAATCAATATTGATTTTGAAAATAAGATCGTAGAAAACAAATATTGTTAATTGTGTCATCAGCTAAACGACTTCTAATAGAGCTGCAAATATAGCCTGCGGCCGAAAAGGCCCTTTCAGCTTCTACACTTGTCGGCTTTATTGTCAGCAAATAGATAATCATGATTATTTTCGCACAAACTGCTAGCACCGGATCCGGTGTTCGGATACGGTATATTGGTACCGGATCCGGTAACCATTAAATGATGCCGGATCCGCCGGATTACCGGATCCGTTTTTCCGGATTGCAATCCCTAATTGTTTCGTTGTTTAAAAAAAAATGTTATGAAAAATTAATGTTTGACCATATATTTTCACTTTAAACAGTATTTCTTTTTTTTTAGGAATATTTTTCAAAGACACCTGTGTATAAAAATAGCAGTAGGGATCTCGAACAGATAGAAAAACGTGGAGGGGAGAGCGGAGCCACAACTGCTATGTACAATGGAATTTCTCGGCCGGTTTAATTATAAATTAAACGTACTCTATTGAGTACATTTAAAAAATAAGGTAATTAATTACGACTAATGAAAAGAAAAAAAATGATTAGTACCAAATCTGTTTATTTAAATATATTACAATTACCTAACATTGTTGCCTACATCAAATATTTGAAATGATAATATCATCGTGAAAGCGTTCTATTAGTCGTTTTTTAATAGTTTTTTCTACCGGGATATGCTCTGTAGTGATGACGTTTTTCAACTTTTGCATGGTAAATTGGCAATCATCATTCTCTTTTATGTAGGTACTTGTATATTTGCTCCATTGCTGCATCTACTTAGATTAATTTTCTTTTCAACATTACTGAGGTGAATTGAATTTTTCAGCAAATTATAATAATCCGAATGATATTTTGCTGCAAGTGTCTCTAAGTCGGTTATACCAGAAATCCTTTTCTGGATATCTCGATAATAATCGGTTTTCTGGACGGCTATAAAATTCGTGATGGATTCATTCAAAGTTGAAGTGTTGATGTATGAAATCTGACTACGCCGGCATTTTTTTGTATGGAGATACTACAAAGACCTCGTCTACTCGAGAGAATGCCGCAATTTGGACGAATTAACCCGGAAATTGAGAGTAGCAGAAGAAACCATTAAAATAATAAAAGGGTATTCAGACGTTTAAAAAACAACTTTTTCCGGTGATGTTGCACTTGCAGTGAGCAACAGGGGGGGTGATTTTGAAAATTTATTGTAATTAAACACCTTGTAATTGGTTTTATTTTGTTTGCATTAAAATTTTGCACTTACCACTTTTAGATTTCAATTTTTCGATTGAAGCCTTATGAATAATAAAATGAAATTTTCAGGGTAGCTACCTCATAGATAGAGTAAGTTTTTAAAAAGCCAAACGGATATTTTTTATGTGATTTTATTTTTTACGGGCCCTTGAAGTTATGAACATACTGTGTAATTTTATATTTCTTGGCATTAAATTCTTTTTTTTATTCCATTCGAAGATCTAACGATAGTAAATGTTACTATACTGAATTGGCCTATCTTTCAGCTTAGCACACAAAAAAAATCAAGCATTTACCGCCATAATTCACGTCACCATAAATCAAAATCTCTACGTACTCGGCGATAGGTGAAAATTTGAAAAAAACGTCATAACTCCGAAAATACGAAAAATCGCATAATATACATGGGGGTGATTCGGATAGCCCTTTATGTCCTCTACCTCCCAGCTTCAGTATATCACTACTTCTTGGGACACCCTCTATGGTCAAACATGAATTTTTCAGAATAATTTGTTTAAACAATGAAACAATGGAGTGCACAAAAAAAATTGGGTAAACATTGCAATTTATAGTTTAAAAAACAATATCCCACATCGATCATAATAATTCATTCACTATAACTCTAATCCGAGGTGAAGACCCCCAGGCACTCCACTAAACGCCTCGCGCCTATTATTTAAAATAATTATATGATGAATGAGCGTAATATTATTATAGTAATGGATGGCACACTGAACTTGGTTGAGGTACCTACACCTCCATACATCTTGGGTGTATTTTTTATGATAATATATTTTCTCGGTGATGATACTTCTTAATTTCTTATATTCTAAGACTTATGAGTGTGACTGTGAAAAAGTATTGCCATCTTTTTAAATAGGTATTCGTTACCTATTCATGATGTATGTAAAAATTAATATTACCTATCATCTTCAGTAACTATGTACGTTAAAGTCAAACTCGTCTTGCACTTATATCTAACAAATTTTATATTTTATCTTATACAGATTACAGTGTAAAAAATCTACCTGTAAATCACCATAACATAACATACTATTACAAAATATATTAATAAGTTACATACTAAAATTTTGTCAAGACGCAAAAAGTAACATTATAGTAACCGCTCTGACTCGTGTACACGGTACATTTAATCAAGTAATCATCTCATAATGCACGCGACAAGCCAATAATCGACGCGTGTGTATATTGACACAATAATTACGTAGGTACGTAGTACATACATGCTTCGAAAAACCGTAGCATTGATAGTCCATTGAAATGTTACATTTTTTAGGCCTAATCTTGAGTTTTTTAGAGGACGCAATTTTATTTTTTGGGTGTGTAGGGGGGGTCAGTGTGAAGCTAAAACCAAGTTTGTGGGGTCGCCACCCTTGTCCCACGGCCGCCATCTTGAAAATAGTGGTTGAAATGGTTTTTACGATATATCACTTAAACTATTTATCTGATAAAAAAACATTGTTAGCATTATTTGTTGCAAATTAAATTCTCTACAACTTTAGTTCAGTAACTTTTTGTCGTAGAACTATAAATAAAAAAGTTATAAGCGAAAATGTTCAGAAATTAGAGCTATTTATATTTTTCAATTTTTTTTTTTATCATTTAATGAAGAAATGATATCAGACCATTTTTGTAGATTGTTTTTCGAGGAACAACTTTTATATACAACATCTTTTAATTACGTCAATAGCTAAGGTTTTACAGCGCTCTGAAGTGTGTACTATTTTTCAGTACTCTTAACTAAACATAAATTGGCTATTGGCTCTTTTCCCAGACTCCAGAACAATGGAAGTATACTGCAAAACATTTTAGCCCTGCTTTTCAACGTAAAAAAAAACGTGCTTCCAGACTCTACCTCCTGGGTGGTGGGGAAAAGAGTCAATAATTAATTATTAATAATATTACAAAATTAATTATTAAAAATATTATAATAACAGAAAAAACAATTACTGATGACAAATTATTATTAGTACACACATAATATATGTATAATGTATAGCTAATAGCACTGAAAAATAGTACTCACTTCGGAGCGCTGTAAAACCTTAGCTATTGACGTAATGAAAAAATGTTGTTTGTAAAAGTTGTTCCTCGAAAAACAATCTACAAAAATGGTCTGATATCATTTCTTCGTAAAATGATAAAAAAAAGTTTTATTGAAAAATATAAATATCTCTAATTTCTGAACATTTTCGCTTATAATTTTTTTATTTATAGTTCTACGACAAAAAGTTACTGGACTAAAGTTGTAGAGAATTTAATTTGCAACAAATAATGCCAACTTTGTTTTTTTATCAGATAAATAGTTTAAGAGATATATCGTAAAAACCATATCAACCGCTCTTTTCAAGATGGCGGCCGTGGGACAAGGGTGACGACCCCACAAACTTGGTGATAGCTTCACACTGACCCCCCTACACATCAAAAAAATAAAATTGCGTCCTCTAAAAATTGCGACCCCAAATGTAACTTTTCAATGGACTATGATTACAAGGCTTCGTAATATCGTGGTAATATCATCTACACTAATATTATAAAGAGGAAAACTTTGTTTGTTTGTTTGATTGTAATGAATCTACACTAATATTATAAAGAGGAAAACTTTGTTTGTTTGTTTGTTTGATTGTAATGAATAGGCTCATAAACTACTGGACCGATTTTAAAAATTCTTTCACCATTCGAAAGCTACATTATCCACGAGTAATATAGGCTATATATTATCACGCTAAGACCAACAGGAGCGGAGCCACGCGGGTGAAACCGCGCGGCACAGCTAGTCGTGTAGCCACAGATTAACAATCGCATTCATAATTTTCATAAACTACAGTGTACATCATAAAATATGATACAATTTACACTTTCAACCAGTGAACGTTTTCAATAGAGGACACGACGGATTTATGGGCGATTTATGAATTCTTGAAATGTTTTCAATTTTCGTAGTGTTTATTTTTAGATATCCACATTAAGAATACTATCGTTTGTACGGTCGTAGTACGTTTTATCTTTGTTCTAAATATTATACTTTACACCAATTATTTATTAATGGCAACGTTTCAGCTGAAATACATCATCGTGTATTTCTATATAGGTACATATTTTATACTTTAACAGATACAAAAGACGTACTTAGGAGTTATTATTAATTCCATGTGAAGTATAAATTCTTGAAATGTTTGAAAACATGATGATTGATGATTGTGCAAAAAAATTAACTCAGAAATAAACTTTCATCCTGAAAATTTAATCCTAATGACGTCAATCTTGTATTAAACGTTTGTTAATTTTGACCTAATTTTAGAATACAATTATGTGATTTTTTTCTGCCAACGTGCTAAGCCGTTGGGTCTTCCTTGCGTAGGTGTGACGCGAATGGATCAATGTGCTGTTGAAACTATATAACTATGTAAATTGTAAACACATGTATACGTGTGTATACTGCGTAGTTATGACGTGGAGAGACGTCGACTCCAATTCGTTATACTTTCTTGTAACACGTAAAGAAAATGTATTCTTAATTTGTTCGAGTTCCACATCAATCGTAAGAAACAAAATATGGGTGAAAACATGTAGGTAACTATCAAATAAAGAATTGAATATTAGATGATTTAGTATTGCACGCAACAAAAATAACTTGGTCTAATTTATTTAAAGCTTATCGCATGTAGATTACGGTTCCAAAAATAAACATATACTTATCTGTAGGTATTCATTTTTAAAATTTGACTGTTTGTTTTATATAAGTAATATAGGTATTACTTTACCTATACGTAATGCTAATAAGTAATAACATCGACAAACTATTCATTATTAAATATGTTCAATAGCTTTACATAATTAACAATATAATAAGGAAGAAAAAATTAGTAAATTAACTTATCCACGGTTGACCTAAATATCCTCATTGTGAGATTAGGGGTTTCCTAATCCCATTGCCTTGATATTCACCAAATCAGCCGCCCTCAGTTGGGGGCAACGACCGAAATGTCACAGGCCATAGGTAAAATAAAAAAAAAAGTTTGGAAAATCCAAAAGTGCACGACTCATAATGCTCATTTAATTATGAAATATAAAAAAAAAAAAATATATATATATATAGATATACAGTCTTGTAGTTTTCGTTTTTTATTAATTGCAATTAAACGACACTGAATTAATTAATCATTCGCATTCAGTGACCTACAATCGTCGATTAGAATATTTAAAAAAAAAAATTAACTCAAATGATGGATTTTTTCACAAGTTATAGTGTTTTCAGGTTTCACACATGACGGACAGGAAAATTTTTTGACCTATTTCGGTGTTTTTTTCCAATTCTATTGAAGTAAATCATTTTTTAAAAAGTATGGGATTAATCTCCATTAAATTATCTCGACAATAGTATGCAAAATATCTTGATTCCGTGAACTAACAAGGCTATAATAATAAGAATAGCTGCAAAAATGAGGCGAAAAAAATTTTTCGATCGTAAAGCACTCTCTGATGCTTCGCATCGTCGTGCAATAATAAGAAGGCATAGATAAGAAATTTGATATTAATATGATATTATTATAAGACTAATTAATATCCCAAATAATAATAAATATAAAATTTTAAAGAGTAAACAAAAAATATTTGGCGAATCTGTATAATTATTACAAAAGGTACTTAAAATTCAAGTCGAACAAAAGCAAATTTATTTAAACTCACTTATAAACACCAATTATCTACCATTAACGACTTCATTACGAATAAAAACAAAATAATTAATTTTACTATCTTAATTGTCATTCAACACAAACTTATCAATACCTACTACGTATTGAATAGACGTAGACCGTAGTACGTAGTTTATATTTTTTTATAGTAATAATAAAACGTTTACTTTCATTTATCATCACTATTCACTAGCATGTTCCCTCTACTGAAGCCAGACCTCCTATGAATGTGCAGGCGGCCAAGTGCGTTTTGGCAGATGTCACATATCGTCGAATTTTTTTCTTGTGCCTAGTATACAGGGTGTAATCGTTAAGTGTGCACAAGCGATTATTCCGTAACTATTGCAGATATCAAAAAACTTTAAATTGATATCGAAAGTACTTAACCTAATGAGTAAAATGGCCATAATAAATTTAAAAAAATAAAACGAGAAATATCCAAAAATGTTACATTAAACGCTCCCATACATTTTATTTCCCATACATTTTGTATTCATAGCAGATTTTCGAAGTGACGTCCTCATTGTGCAATACAGTGAGGAACTCTATTTACAGTTTCTAAATGAACTTCCCTTCAAATTTGCGAAGTAATTAAAGCAGAAAACCAAAAAAAGAAAGAAAAAGCTAAAATCTTTCATATTAAATGTACATGGGATATTCATATCTCATACTAAATGTATGGGAGGGTTTAAAGTTAATTTTTTAGATATTTCTCGATTTATTTTTAAAAATTATTATGGCCATTTTACTCATTAGGTTAAGTACTTTCGATATCAGTTTAAAGTTTTTTGATATCTGTAATAGTTACGGAATAATCGCCTGTGCACACTTAACGATTACACCCTGTATATTACCTGTGGTATTAGTTTAATTTACCTAAATACAAATAGACAGAAACTCTTACATGCATGGACGTATAAAAAAGACGGACGCCGTTTTACGAACAAACAACGTGAAGCCACCGTAGTAAGCTAGCGATCGTGTAAAGACAATGAACACGCACACACTCTCACCATAGTAAGCTAGTCAGCCGCCATTACGTCGTGAACTGCCGACTGATTAACAGCGTCACTGTTTCACAAAAAATATTTAAAATGCCGTCTTGCGTGGTTAAATGGTGTCGCAACAGTACAATTTTAAATAACAAAACACAGAGGATTACATTCCACAGGGAAGCAAGTTATTTCTTTTATGTTTTAATGACAAAATTATTACGACAAAATTTATAGAAAAAAATACAGCCGCCATTGTCATCAGGACAGCTGTTGCCATAGTGCTGCCATTATTTCAAAATTTCATTCTCCCAAAAGTCGGGGAGTTTTAAAAATTAATTTTAAAAGAATTAATTTTAAAATTACGATAAAATAATTTGATACAAAATGCAAATTTGTTTTTGCATTTTCTTCTCACAAAAACATGTATACTATGCTAAACCTTATATAACAACCATATTTAAAAAAAATATCACAGCCAATTAATACTATCTACGACATCTGTTATAAGACAGTTAATTTGAAAATTTCAAGTATATGTATACTGAAATCGTATGAAGCATGTTTCCTATTTGTTTGGTTATAAACTGACATTTTATTTATTTTATTTTATTTATTTTAATAATAATTAAGGAGACATTACCTCTCCTCCCCCCAATATTGGTTGAACAAGTTTTCATACATTTTCTTTTGGTTTCGCGTCCAGTGGTTGATTTGTCAAAGCTAAATAGAAATTGTATGTATGCATAGGTTCTAATAGTTAGAGTACACATAAAAAGTATATCAAATTGAAAAATAAAAATACTTAAGTGTGGGGTAATTTTATTGCATCTGGCAATCAACCTGGCACACACACATGGATGTGTCGCCGCCATTACTAGGCTTCACTCAATGTTTAGGCGATACTCCGTCCGTCTTTTTTTATACGTCCATGCTTACATGTATATTATTAAAAAATTACACTACTTTTTTCAGTAAATTAAGTACATTTACTATGTTTCGTGTACCTGTTTCAAGCACTACCCTTCATTTAATGATTTCCGTTCGATCCCTGACCCTAGGTTTATGTTGATTGTTATCAACACATACCTGGAACAAGGGTGCGTTTAAAACAAACATTTTATTCAAACAAAGATGTGAGAAGACGGGTAAAATTCCATGCATTATGCCTATACTGTTGCATAGAATTCGGATGTAACTAATAGAATTAAATGCGCATTAACAATGATAATTAGGTGTATAAAGCACAGAATATTAACACAACACTTATTTATGTGCATACTATATGAATTATGATCATCGAGAGAAGTACTTATAAAACATACTACAATATACAATTAAGTATATAGACTTCCTTTTTGTTTACAAATCAATGAAATTATAAAAGTAGGGGAGCGAGGGGCTAGTTGTAACAATTTTCAAAAATACTTTTATATCTCGCGATATCTTGGCTAGCTTATCATTAACTAAACTTTGATTGAAACTTTAACTATTCTTCTATTATGTTAAATCGAAAAAATATCAAAAATCCAGGTAACTCTTCCGCAATTACTGTTTTATTTAAAAAAGGGAAGTGTTACAATGTACCCCGTGCTTGGGGTTAGTTGTAACATCTATTGGGGAAAGTAGTAACATCAATTAAAAACAAAAATGTGACACCTTCAATCATTTATTTTTTTCACATATCTAATTATTTTGCTTTGTTTATAACAATAACTAACTAATTACTTCTAAAATATGTATTTTCTCATTAAATAATTAACTGAAACATACTTTTTATAATACACTTATACTCTGTCCATTATATTATTTGCTTTTTGACAGCTTCACGCCTATGAAGGATTGTATTGTCTATGTTAAAATGTCATACAAATAATTATTGTACTTGATGGACAGGCCCCGCCCACTTAGTGTTGTCTACACAGAATTATTCAATGATGGGTCGATAGATTATAATAATCGATAGAAATACTCTGTAAAATATATCCGATAAAGAAAAACTCTTCTATTATGTTATATAATTTAAACGTAAAGACAACCAAATTGTAAGATAGAAACCAATAAATAATAAAATATTATTTTAGTTTAGTTTTAACATAAAATGCATAGATATGTGGTCTTATTATTACATATCTTAATAGTACGTTTACGTTGTAATTATTATTTACATACCTGATTCGATTTATGATAATATTTTGAATTTATAATTGAAATGGTATCACAATCGATAATCTTTTGAACATCACTTCTGGTATCACCCGTCGAGCTGTCAAAAAGCAATTCTTATAGTGGACAGACTATAATCAACAAATTAACGATTTAAGTTTTTAACTATTCATCTTATTTTGTACTTATGTAGTTTCTACATCTTATTCATCTTATTTTGTACTTATGTAGTTTCTACATAAGCACAAAATAAGATGAATAGTTAAAAACTTTAACTAGTAAGCTAGTTTCCTTATTTCAATAGGAAGTAATCCAAAGTATATTTCGGCACACTTAAGTATATATATAGACAGTTTACGTTCTTCTTCTTCTGTGAATACTTGTCTAGGCTTGACATAACCTACTTTTGGACTTTCATTGCTCTTCTTCTTCTTAGTATTGCCCGCTCTGTCTTTCTCTTATACTCTCTCATTCTAAATCAAAACAAATATGGTGTGTTACATAATACATTACAAATACTAACAGGAACTCACAGCAATCTGGGGGCAAGTTGTAACATGTTACTACTAACCCCGAGATTTTGTTACAACTAGCCCCTAGGTATAATTTTTAATATTTATCACGATAACTATTAAATCAACTTAGTAATTTTAAAAACGATTACAGAACATCATTAATAGTTATATTCTATCATCAAATAAAATACATACAACTCTAATTAGTCGTAAATAGTAAAGCCAACCAAAAAGTTACGAAAGTGAAATAATACGTTAACTGGCGCCAATGAAGCCCTTGCACACATCCACTCACAGCGCCGGCTATCAGGACACTGGCTGTGATGAAACGGTGTGGCCAGTTATAATCGTAAGATTCAGTAAAAAAAATACGTCGATAAGGTTTACATTGCTATTGAAAAAGGTCTGTTACTACTTACCCCTGTTACAACTAGCCCCTTGCTCCCCTACTTAACTCGTGATACGATAACCTTTAGTGATTGTTATTCCTAATTATATGGTTTTTATTACTATTATATGAATATGAATCATCGGTAATTTTGGCATACAATTAAATATGACATGAATGAAAATAAAATATATTATCGCTGCGATCGCGCACCATGCTTCAACAATTTTAAATTATTATTACAAACAATTTTATCCAACTCTTACGTTTTATTACCATCACTACATAGTATAAAACAAAATCGCTTTCTCTGTCCCTATGTCCCTTTGTATGCTTAAATCTTTAAAACTACGCAACGGATTTTGATGCGGTTTTTTTTAATAGATAGAGTGATTCAAGAGGAAGGTTTTAGTATATAATTTATTAGGTTTTAGACAAAGCGGGCGAAGCCGCGGGCGGTAAGCTAGTTTCATATAAATAACAGACTGATTAACTGAATAAAATGGCGATTTATATCAAGAATTCTCTTTTACTTTTTCATCTTATTGTTATGTTTCTTTTTAAATCATCCTTATACCTACCTATCACTATCCTATCAAAATGCATAGCTGTAGATCATAAATATTTTATACATAGTAAAGTATTCTAGTATTGCACAAGATACATAAAATTCAATACTGCAAAACCACAAATCGCTTAACAAACACATTCATGTATTATTTTACAGCACATATGACCGCGAAACATAATATATAAGTAATAGTTTATAGTATAATAACATAATAAGGTATCAAGTAACTGGTAGCCTAGTGGTAGGTTTATATCAATTACTTTCTCCGATTCAATCACAAATGGCTTCTTATCTTATCACAGACGAAGCACGATCAATCATATTTATTATGAATCAATGACATATTGCTTCATTTGACGATAATAAGGCAATTTAAAATGTTATACTAATTTGTATATAAATTATCAATGAATGGCGGAAACGACAATTACGTTGCAAATATAGGTGCAATATGTATTTACAAATAGTATCTTGCAGAATATTACAAAAATCATTTTCATTTTATTTACAATATTTTCTAAGAATGACTCCTATGCTATGTGATCCAAAAAGATCCAACTAAGGAATAGGAATGGCCTTTATGTGTCAATTGCATGTCAAGTGTCATTCATACCTTTGTATTTCAATAAGGGTTTATATTGCCCAAGAAGCTTATATCTTGATATTGCCTGACACATACATAAAGTCTATATTATCTACTAGCATCCCACCCCGGCTTCACACTGGTGCAGCTATGCATGTATTATGCATAAATAATATAAACCAACTCTATCCGTTGCTAAGTTTTAAAGATCTAATCATACATGGGGATAGACAAACGGAAAGCAAGTAGCGAATTGGTTTATAGTATGTGAAGGTGAACCTATATTTTTCTATACCCTAAAACCTGAACCTAACTAGACATGTCTCGTAATTATAAACACTGCAATAATTAGCTTCACTAATTAATATGCACTTTGAGGAGTGTTGCCAACTCAAATGGATTTAGTCACATGTGCAGGAAGAATATACGCTACATAATTTGTATATAATTTACATATGTCGTATAACCATTATTTATGTCACTTAACACGCATATATAAACATTTGCACCCGACATTTAATAACAATTGAAAGATAATTCCATTAATCTATACTTATAATAAATCTGTAGAGAGGCCAATTCTGTACATGAAATATATTTAAAAAAAAACTATGAAGGGGTGATAAGGGATCGCTACTGATGCCAAAAATGTAATCAGTAAAATTTTTGTCTGTCTGTCTGTCTGTCTGTCTGTCTGTCTGTCTGTCTGTCTGTATATTCGTTATAGAAACAAAAACTAAACGACGGATTTTAACGAAATTTGGCACAATTATTCTTCATACTCCTGGGCAGGTTATAGTATACTTTTTATTACGCTACGATCAATATGAGCAGAGCAGTGAAGGGAAATATTGGGAAAACGGGAGAAGTTACTCCATTTTTTAAGCTTCCGTCGCGTGTGCAGCCTTAATGGTTAAAGCTACATAGAAATCATGTACGACACAAATGTTCTTAAATTATTATTATTATATAAAAATAAATTCCTAGACAGCATATTATGTCTATCTTTTAAAATTGACTCACAATAACACGTGAAACTTCTATAGCTTAGCAATTCGGAGCTTTCTGATTATATTTGTCTACTCTTACGTTTACAACACTCTCACTTATCCCTAATTAAAAAAAGTTAACATTATTACCTATTCAATAAAAAAAGAATCATGTAAATCGGTGTAGAAACACCAAAGTTATACATGAAATCCATACTAATATTATAAATGCGAAAGTAACTCTGTCTGTCTGTCTGTTACTCAATCACGCCTTAACTACTGAACCAATTTGCATGAAATTTGGTATAGAGATATTTTGATACCCGAGAAAGGACATAGGCTACTTTTTACCCCGGGACATAGTATAGGTTTTATCACGGAAATCCTACGGGAAAGGGAACTGCGGATTTTACTTTGACTGCGCGGGCGAAGCCGCGGGCGGAGACCTTCCTGTGATAACGAGGGTTATGATGGCTATGTCAATAATATTGATGTTTTTCATTAAAACAAAACATGTATTATGTCAACATGTGTATGTGAGGTGAAAGATCCACGGAAAATCGGTAAGGTGACCTTATTTCATAGAGATTTCATAGGATTCATAAACTGCTTCTTTATCCAACGCTGTGTCATGTGTGTTTTAGAAAGACACATAATAATCAGATAAAGTGGCTAATTGCCAAGGCGTCATTAGTAGTTAGTACAGATTTATAAACATAATTTGATAACGGATAGGCTTGCTACTTACATTGTTTTTATCTGTTGTATGCGTAATTAGTTATTTTTAACTGTTTAATTTAGAACACTGTCTTAGGACGCAGCCTTAGGCGGGAATAAAAAGTCGACAGTCGTAGGTACTTTTGATGATATAGATTTTAAACAAACAAGCAACGCAGTAGGTCCGTTCAAAAATTAGCACTTAAATAAAATATATTCGAAGCTTTTAATTTTAAAATTACAACAAAAATCAATTTTAATAAAACACAACGATAATGTAGGTAATATGTAATAATGTAATATGTTCTTTAAAAGTGAAAAAGTGAAACTAGGTGCTCAAAACCTTTATTGTCACGATTATCAATATTAATTTCGAATACAATGTAAACAAATATGGTTTTTTTTATTCTAGCGTAATAATGTTTCAACTTTCAACATGCAAGAATTTCCATAAAAATTGCATTTGTTGCTGTCCAAAGCAGGCCACCATGCGCAACACAATTCTAAACATAAAAATTTAAATTAATATTTTCAGAAAAATAATGACGTCAAATAAATATTTACTGTAAGTACGAATTTAAAATACATGTTGATAAGTTGTCACAGTCGTGCATATTCCGTTAGCATGTTTTGTTGATAAATGAAATGATAGATAGAGATAATAATATACGTAATAAATAAATAAATTCATCGTCATAATATTTTGATCTCAAGATTTAATCACTGCGCATAACACGAAGTACTTAGAATAATTATACATATTCTAAGACGAAGTAATTATACTTACCATCATATTACTCCTCCTCCTATACTCCTATTTCAGTTTCATATTTTCAAGGGACTTCACATCAGCCTGTAACAATTTTACTATTCTCTTCTAAGTATTCTAAATTCAGAAGATTAACAGTGTTCCATATATTCCAATTACGCGTAGTTTAAGCAAAGCTAATCAGTAAAAGAGATTAAGGGCCGATTTTTCAATGCTTGGATAAAACTTATTCGTCGAATAATGTATAAAACTACCATTTTAAAAACGTATTCTAATTGCCCGTTATCGTGTACCTAATACCACAATTTGACCACAATATACAGATACATACAGTAAGGAAACTTCATACAAAACGTTCGAAATGGCACACGCACACAAGCAAGCGTGTTTACGAGAATCATAAGGGTATTCAGGGGGATCGATAGTAGCGGGTGACACATCCACAGATTTTGAATGACAAAGATACATAGTATAGAAAAGTGATGTCAATGACTTCACGTTAAATAAATATCGATTGTTTCAGTTTGTAGCCTAACTATATTTTTGGCTTCGGTATCTATTGTCCCAAGTATTCTTTTAAAAAAATATTCAATCTACAGTTTTGACTTTCCTACGATTTTATTTTAAGTATAGATATTAAAATAACCATTACATAAATATGCCTTTATTCGAAAAAAAATTACAAATTATTTACTGAAAAATACTTTCGTCTACTACGACTAATTCGGAATTTATTGTTAAATTTTATAGTGTAAAATATTCTCAATCTTATGAACAGTTTTTTTTAAGTAACTGATTATGTTTAATTCGTTGTAAATTAATTCAGCCACTTTACAGTTTATGTGTTCTCTCTTAAAGCAGCAACGAAAATGTTATCCATTTTCTCGACATATTGAACAAAATCATCTGGTGGTATAATTGGTATAGTTGAATTCAAGCAGCCGAATACTGCGCAATTAGTACGTGGCATTTTTAAAATGATCGCCGAAATCAACTTATCTACAAGCACGTGTTCAAATTAAGCTGAAATAATATATTTCACCAAAATGTTAAAACATAAATGATAGATATTATAATTATTGTATTTTTATCGATACGTGACGTCACCACTTTGTCAAGCACTAAGCCTGTCAAACTATTTTCTTTTTCATCCTAAAACAAAAAGGTGGAGGTTCTATGCTCGTATAATAATAATTTTAATTTATTTCTGCATATTTTGTGTTTTTTAATTTAATTTAATTTATCGTTTTAAAAATAATTTAGTAGGTATACCTACATACAAGTATTGTAAATTCTGGTTTAAAATAATTATTGAATATAATATGTATAATACAAATATCAAGCATTATAAATAATTTAGGTACATTAAATAACCTTCGGCGTCCATAACAAAACAAGATTTCGAAATATAGCACTGATAAAAACGTATTTACTTTTACAAGGTGTATTAATTCGGATTGTTTCTTCTTGTAAATTCATATTTAGGCTACACCATTTTTGTATTTTAACGAGTTTTAATCTCAAAATTACCACAAAATCGACTGTGAAAAAAAAGCAAACAGAAATATACAGGCCGAATTGATAACCTCCTCCTTTATTTTTGAAGTCGGTTAAATATCAAAAAGGTAACAGCCCTATAGCTATAACAGTGCTAACGTCATAATTTCATCGCAGGGGCTTAGTTTCCTAACTGTATGTACATTGTACGTATATATCTGTCAACTGTGCTAATACTTTATTGGACGGATAAGTTTTATCCAAGCATTGAAAAATCGGCCCTTAAATTTAGAAATGACTAGCTTCAACCCGCCGCTTCGCCCTGTTTGTCTAAGATTTAAAAAATTATATACTAAAACGTTCCTCGATTTAGACATACATACAATACAACAAAGCGACTTTGTTTTATACTAATATTCTTACTTTCTCAAAAAGCTTTCAAATCGCTATTTATCTTCGCGTCGTCCTTTATCATGTCAATTCATATCTAATTACACTTTTACATAATGCATAAGACAAACGGACATTCATCAAAACGTTATCTATCACGTGTTAGTAAATGGCGTATTATAATCGTATCCTCCTCGCCTTACGATAACCTCACTCATAAAACCCTTTTGTACCGTGTTCGTGGCATGGTCGTTTTAAATGCTCGTTTTGTTATGGGGTCATTCAAATTACAAATACTTTCCGCTTTTAAATTAAATTTAGTTATCCTCAACGTTAAGGATATAGTGACATGTAGTCATTATTATTTAGTCGTAATAACTAATGAGTTTCAAAGGAGGATCTTAAGTTTTAACTCTAGTCTAGACTCCAGACGATCATCACCTAATATATGGTGATAATTTTATTAATGTCTCAAAAGAACATATGAGTAAATAATATTACGAAAAGAAAAAAATCAATCATTTTTTTAATTCTTTTCATATTAGAAACATTACCGTCTTAACCATAGGGGCACAGGGGGCCAGTGCCCAGGGCCCCCCATCGTCTGGGGGCCCCCCTGGAGGAGATGTAGGACTGACAATTTTTCTCACATAAATCTCAAAATATTTTATTAAAAAGCAATACACTTTTCTCGTTGCAAGAACGTCAGATCATTTTCAGATTTATTCGAATCAAAACATCAACAGTAATCTATACATATATATATAAAACTCAAAGGTGACTGATATAGTGATCTATCAACGCACAGCCCAAACCACTAGACGTATCGGGCTGAAATTTGGCATGCAGGTAGATGTTCGGACGTAGGCATCCGCTAAGAAAGGATTTCCCGAAATTCTTGCGGGAACGGGGAAAAACGGGGATGCACGTACAAAGTCGTGGGCGGAAGCTAGTATAATATATTTTTACTTGAATTATTTTGGGAATTATGAAAATTAATAACAAGTCTAAGTTTACAGAATAGCATACAAGGGCGTTGTGACAAAACTTTAATCTCTGGGCCTCTAGACAAGTGGCAGAAACGCTAGAGAATAGAATCCGCTATTGATACTAATTGATATAAGCTTATGACCATAGAAATCTAAATAACAAGACACATAGAAGTGTTATAATGTCATAATCGTATGAAAACCGCTGTCGCCAAAATCAACACATTTAAACCGATAGCACACCCCGGACACTCCATACAAAATGATCGTTTTGACAG